>CABHPH010142226.1:2800-60225 GCA_902168325.1 Peromyscus nudipes | reverse complement strand
GTAGACATGTCTTACTGTCCAGAAAGTCTAAATTTTTAAAAATATTTTAAATGCCATTTTCTGTAGGTCTTTGAAGTGTTTGAAGATTACCTATCTATCTGAAATATATCTATATACCTAGAAGACTTAACTAACATGGCTACAAGGATGATTATCATAGATGACTAATTAATCTGTATTTCTTAATTAACCATTACAATCTAAATGAGTTACATAAACATAATACCTCAAACGAGAATAGAAATATATATACAGTATAACAAAACTAAGTTTAAACTTTTATCAATAAACTAAAATCCATACCAATGTAAAACATTTCTAAACAAGTTGTTACTCTTTAAAAGTAGGTTCATCCCATCTGGACAAGAGGTGAGTGCCTGGGCTCATACCCAGAGAGGCCTGCCCCTTGATCCCATCCCTGAGCACCAGCCATTCCGAGGAAGACCTGCCTAACTTGTTCCCAGGTTCTGGCCATCTGGCAGGATCCCCTCCACCCTCACTGGGAAGGTTCCCCTTCTCCAAGACCCCCGGCACACCCTGCAATCTCCACGCCCTGCCCCCATGCCCATTCGCCCGAGACTCCAGCCGCTACCTGAGACTTAGAGACCAGCCTCCAGCTCCCATCCTGCACCGGAGCTCCCATCTGGACAAGAGAGCTTCCATTTGGACCAGAGAGAGGCTTCCTGAATCTGTCATCTCTGTCTGGACAAAGAGCGTTGATAAGACCAAGAACAAATCCACAAGGAGATGGACAGGCATCAAGGCAGAAGTACATACAACAAAATTAAGGGCAATACAGCATCACCAGAATCTAGCTCTCCTCCAACAGCTAGACCTGAACATCACAAAATGGAAGAAGCAGAAGAAAGCAACCTTATGAATAACATGAAGAGGGTAGAGCCTTATATAGAAGAAATCACAAATGAAATTGAGGAAAAGACAAAAAAAAATGGGAAGAACGCTATAGAAAAAAACTAGAGGAAAGGACAAATAAAGCAGAAGAAAACAATAAATCCCTGAAAGAAAATCATGAAAAAGCAATGAAACAGATGAAGGAAACAGTCCAAGACCTGAAAAGGGAAATAGAAAAAATGAAGAAGACACAAACAGAGGGAATACTGGAAATAGAAAATCTGAGGAAACGAACGGGAATTTCAGATGCAAGTATAACCAACAGAATGCAAGAGATGGAAGAGAGGATCTCTGGCATTGAAGATATGGTTGAAGAAATAGATTCATCAGTCAAAGAAAACACTAAAGCCAACAAAGTCATGACCCAAAATGTCCAAGAAATTTGGGACACCATGAAAAGATCAAACCTACAAATAATAGGGATAGAGGAAGGAGAAGAATACCAACTCAAAGGCACAGAAAATATATTCAACAAGATCATAGAAGACAACTGTCCCAACTTAAAGAAGGAAATGCTTATGAAGATACAAGACCTATAGAACACCAAACAGACTAGACCCCCCAAAAAAGTTCCCTTGCCACGTAATAATTAAACAACTAAATGTACAGAATGAAGAAAGAATATTAAGAGCAGCAAAGAAAAAAGGCCAAGTGACTTATAATGGCAAACCCATCAGAATAACACCCGATTTCTCAATAGAGACTTTCAAAGTCAGAAGGACCTGGACAGATGTAATGCAGACACTAAGAGACCATGGATGCCAGCCTAGACTAATATACCCAGCAAAACTTTCAATCATCATAGACAGAGTGAACAAGATATTCCAAGACAAAGCCAGATTTAAACAATACTTATCCACAAACCCAGACCTACAGAAAGCACTAGAAGGAAAATTCCAACCCAAGGAAGTCAGATACACCCTCGAAAACACAGGCAATACATAATGCCACAGCAGTAAACCCCAAAGAAGAGAAGTACACACACACTACCAACAAAAAATAACATGAATGAACAATCACTGGTCATTAATATCCTTTAATATCAATGGATTTAATTCACCTATAAAAAGAGAGAGGCTTACAGAATGGATATGAAAGCAGGACCCATCTTTCTGCTGCATACAAGAAACACACCTCAAATTCAAAGATAGACAATACCTAAGAATAAAAGCCTGGGAAAAGACTTTCCAATCAAATGGTCTTAAGAAGCAAGCACGTGTAGCCATCCAATATCCAGCAAAATAGACTTCAAACTAAAATTAATCAAAGAGATCAAGAAGGGCATTACATACTCATCATAGGAAAGATCCACCAAGATGAAGTTTCAATTCTGAACATTTATGCCCCAAACACAAGGGTACCCACATATATAAAAGAAACATTACTAAAGCTTAAACCACATATAAAATCCCACACATTAATAGTGGGAGATTTCAACACCCCACTTTCACCAATGGACAGATCTCCCAAATCAAAACTTAACAGAGAAATAAAGGACTTAACTGAAGTTATGACTCAAATGGACTTAATTGATATCTACAGAACATTCCATCCTAACAAAAAAGTATATACCTTCTTCTCAGCACCCCATGGAACCTCCTCTAAAATCGACCACATACTTGGCCACAAAGCAAATCCCAACAGATAAAAAACAATTGGAATAACCTCCTGCGTTCTATCAGACCACCATGGTTTAAAGTTAGATTTTAACAACAACAAAAACTACAGAAAACCTACAATCTCATGGAAACTGAATAATGCTCAACTGAATCACCAATGGGTTAAAGAAGGAATAAAGAAAGAAATTAAAGACTTCGTAGAGATCAACGAAAATGAAGACACCACATACCCAAACTTATGGGACACCTATGAAAGCAGTGCTAGGAGGGAATTTCATAGCACTAAATGCCCACGTAAAGAAGTTGGAGAAGTCTCACACTAGTGATTAACAACACACCTGAAAGCTCTAGAACAAGAAGAAGCAAAGTCTCCCAGGAAGAATAGACGCCAGGAAATCATCAAATTGAGAGCTGAAATCAATAAAATAGAAACAAAGAGAACAATACAAAAAATGAATGAAACAAAGAGTTGGTTCTTTGAGAAAATCAACAAGATAGACAAGCCCTGATCCAAACTAACCAAAAGACAGAGAGAGGGCATCCAAGTGAACAAAATCAGAAATGAAAAGGGGGACATAGCAACGGTCAATGAGGAAATCCAGAGAATCATCAGGTCATACTTCAAAAACATCTACTCCACAAACCTGGAAAATCAAAAAAAGGATGATTTTCTGGATAGGTACCACATACCTAAGTTAAATCAAGACCAGATAAACTATTTAAATAGACCAATAACCCCTAAGGAAATAGAATCAGTCATTAAAAGTCTCCCAACCAAGAAAAGCCCAGGACCAGATGGTTTCAGCACATAATTCTACCAGATCTTCAAAGAAGAGTGAATACCAATACTCTTTAAATTGTTCCACACAATAGAAACAGAAGGAACATTACCAAACTCCTTCTATGCGGCTACAATTACCCTGATTCCTAAACCAAACAAGGATACAACAAAGAAAAAGAACTACAGACCGATCTCCCTCATGAACATTGATGCAAAAATACTCAATAAAATGCTGGCAAACAAACTCAAAGAACACATCAAAACAGTTATCCACCATGATCAAGTAGGCTTCAACCCAGGGATGCAAGTTTGGTTCAACATACGAAAGTCCATCAATGTAATACACCATATAAACAAACTCAAAGAAAAAACCACATGATCATCTCACTAGATGCAGAAAAGGCATTTGACAAAATCCAACACCCCTTCATGATAAAGGTCTTGGAGCAATCAGGAATACAGGGACCAATACCTAAACATAATTAAGGCAATTTACAGCAAGCCAACAGCCAACATCAAATTAAATGGAGAGAAACTCAAAGCAATTCCACTAAAATCAGGAATAAGGCGAGGCTGTCTGCTCTCCCCATACTTATTCAATATAGTACTTGAAGTTCTAGACAGAGCAATAGACAGCATAAGGAGATTATGGGGATACAAATGGGAAAGGAAGAAGTCAAGCTTTCCCTATTTGCAGATGATATGATAGTATACATGAGTGACCACAAAGACATCACCAAGGAACTGATACAGCTTATAAACACCTTCAGCAACATAGCAGGATACAAGATCAACTCAAAAAAATCAGTAGCCCTCCTATATACAATTGACAAACAGGCTGAGAAGGAAATCAGAGATACATCACCATTTACAATAGCCACAAATGATATAAAATACCTTGGGGTAACACTAACCAAGCAAGTGAAGGACCTATATGACAAGAACTTTAAGTCTCTGAAAAAAGAAATTGAAGAAGATGTCAGAAAATGGAAAGATCTCCATGCTCATGGATAGGCAGGATTAACATAGTAAAAATGGCAATCTTACCAAAAGCTATCTACAGATTCAATGCAATCCCCATCAAAATACCAACACAATTCTTCACAGACCTGGAAAGAATAATACTCAACTTCATATGGAAAAAAAAACCCAGGATAGCCAAAAGAATCCTGTACAATAAAACAACCTCTGGAGGCATCACAATCCCTGACCTCAAGCTCTACTATAGAGCTACAGTAATAAAAATAGCTTGGTACTGGCATAAAAACCGTCATGTGGACCAATGGAATCAAATTGAAGACCCTGACATTAATCCGCACACCTATGAACATATAATTTTTGACAAAGAAGCCAAAAGCGTACAATGGAAAAAAGAAAGCATCTTTCAAAAATGGTGCTGGCATAACTGGATATCAATGTGTAGAAGGCTTCAAATAGATCCATATCTGCACTGTGCACAAAACTTAAGTCCAATTGGATCAAAGACCTCAACATAAATCCAGCGACTCTGAACCTGATAGAAGAGAAAGTAGGAAGTAGTCTTGAACACATTGGCATAGGAGATCGCTTCCTAGATATAATACCAGTAGCTCAGACACTGAGAGAAACAATCAATCAATGGGACCTCTTGAAACTGAGAAGCTTTTGTAGAACAAAGGATATAGTCAACAAGGTAAAGCGACAGCCTACAGAATGGGAAAAGGTCTTCACCAACCCCACATCTGACAGAGGACTGATATTCAGAATATATAAAGAACTCAAAAAATTAGACATCAAAATGCCCAACAGTCCAATTGAGAAATGGGCTATAGAACTAAACAGAGAATTCTCAACAGAGGAACCTCAAATGACTGAAAGACATTTAAGGAATTGCTCAGCATCCCTAATCATCAGGGAAATGCAAATCAAAACGACACTGAGATACCACCTTACACCTGTCAGAATGGCTAAGATCAAAAACACTGAAGACAGCTTATGCTGGAGAGGATGTGGAGCTAGGGGAACTCTCCTCCACTGCTGGTGAGAATGCAAGCTTGTACAACCACTTTGGAAATCAATATGGCACTTTCTTAGAAAATTGGGAATCAATCTCCCCAAAGACCCAGCTATACCACTCTTGGGCATATACCCAAGGTATGCTCAATCATACCACAAGGGCCCTTGCTCAGCTATGTTCATATCAGCCTTGTTTGTAATAGTCAGAACCTGGAAACAACCTAGATGTCCTTCAACTGAAGAATGGCTAAAGAAAATAGGGTACATAAACACAATGGAGTACTACTCAGCAGAGAAAAACAATGACATCATGAGGTTTGCAGGCAAATGGAGGGATCTAGAAAAAATCCTCCTGGGTGAGGTAACCCAGACTCAGAAAGACAAACATGGTATGTACTCACTCATAGGAGGATACTAGATATAAAACAAAGATGACTAGACTGCTACTCACAACTCCAGGGAGGCTACCTAGAAAACAGGACCCCAAGAAGGACACAGGGTTCACCCAATGACAGAGAAATGGATGAGATCTACATGAACAACCTGGACGTGAGTGAGGGTAATGAAGGGCAAGGTTCAAGGGAAAGAGAGCTTAGGGGAGCAGGAGATCCCAGCTGGATCAAGAACTGAGAGGGAGAACAAGGAATAAGAGACCATGATAAATGAAGACCACATGAGAACAGGAAGAAGCAAAGTGCTAGAGAGGTCCACAGAAATCCACAAAGATCCCTCCACAATAGACTACTGGCAATGGTCGAGAGACAGCCCGAACTGACCTACTCTGGTGATAGGATGGCCAAACACCCTAATTGTTGTGCTAGAAACCTCATCCAATGACTGAGGGAACTGAATGCAGAGATCCACGGCCAGGCCCCAGGTGGAGCTCCAGGAGTCCAATTGGCAAGAAAGAGGAAGGTTTGTATGAGTGAGAATTGTTGAGATCAAGATTGGAAAAAGCACAGGGACAAATAGTCAAACAAATTTAAACACATGAACTATGAACCAATAGCTGAGGAGCCCCCAACGGGATCAGGCCCTCTGGATAAGTGAGACAGTTGATTAGCTTGATCTGTTTGGGAGGCATCCAGGCAGTAGGACTGGGACCTGTCCACAGTGCATGAGCTGGCTGTTTGGAACCTGGGGCTTATGCAGGGACACTTGGCTCAGCCTGGAAGGAGGGGACTGGACCTGCTTGGACTGAATCTATCAGGTTGAACTCAATCCCCAGGGGTCTTTGCCCTGGAGGAGATGGGAATGGGGGGTGGGCTAGGGGGAATGCGGGGGGGGGGGGGGGCGGAAGGGGGAGAGAATAAGGGAATCCGTGGCTCATATGCAAAATTAAATTAAATTATAAAATAAAATTTAAGAAAATTAAAAGATGAATAAAATAAAATAAAAGTAGGTTCATTAATCTACCTTTTTCTTATATGTTTATTATTTTATTTTATTTTATAATTTAATTTAATTGCACATATCAGGCACAAATTCTCTTGTTCTCCCCTCTCCCGCCCCTCCCCTACCTTTCCCCCAGCCCACCCCCTCTTCCCATCTCTTCCAGGGCAAAGACTCCCCTGAGGATTGAGTTCAACCTGGTAGGTTCAGTCTAGGAACTCGATGCAGAGATCCACGGCCAGGCCCCAGGTGGAGCTCCAGGAGTCCAATTGGTGAGAAAGAGGAGGGTTTGTATGAGCGAGAATTGTTGAGACCAAGGTTGGATAATGCACAGGGACAAATAGCCAAACAAATGGAAACACATGAACTAATCTACCTTTTTATCTTATCATATCTATATCATATCCCCTTTTCTTCTTTAGAAAGAGATTGTATTTATAATCAACCTGATTTAAATAAAAATATTGGTTTTTCTCTGTCCCACACCATAGGGCTCTTTTGATATGGGACAAAAGAATCTTTCGATCTTTTTTTTTTTTTTGAAAATACTTGGGTTTAGAGAAGGAGTGAGCCAATTTTATCTCCAAAGCCAGCTTTATGGAGCTTTTCATCCTCCAAATCCAGGAATAAATCAATGAAGGAAATGGGAAAGTGAATTGTAAGGTAATTAGCCAAGAAGATCAGAAACAGGAAGAAATATAATGGGCTAAAGAAAGTTCAGAGTTAAATGTGAGATTGAGTATGGTCTGAAACTGTCTGCACTAACTATGGCTAGCTGAAAGAGGAAAGAAGGCCAGACATAATGCCTCTCTCCTGAGCAGCTGGTGACAAATGCACTTCATAGGAGTGTGGATATAAGGGTAATCTTGGACAAAGTGAGTGCTACAACCTTCTTTATTGCTTGGTTTACAATGCCCTAGTCAGTGAATTACAAGCCAAAGCCCATCTTCTTTGTATAATTTAGGTCAGTTTCCATGTGCAAATATTATCACTTAGCCAACAAAACCTTAATGTTGCCTTCTCTGAACAAGTCCTGGCTGTAAATAGACCAAAAAGGATAGGTCTCTGTTTCTCACTTAACTGTCCTAGGGATATAGACCAAGGAAGCTTAGAAGTGTGAATTCTGTCACAGTGAAAGACTGTTTCCCCTAAAAGGGAAAAGTGGTGAGCAGGCTAAAGAATAAAGATCCTCTAGGCCTGCTCTGGCAGCTCCCATTCTGATAAAACCGCAACATTACATCACTGGGGAGCTTCTTAGAAAAGCAAAATGCCCCCCAAACTTATTGAACCTAAATCTGCATTATCAAGATCCCCTGATGATTTATATGTATGTCAAAGTCTGTTACTTAAATAAGAAGGATAATAGCAACTAACAGGTGCTTAGTGCTTAATGTTTCTGGGTGCTGATCTGAGTAATTCACATACATTTTCCTATAGAGAAATGAACTCTAAACACAAGAAAGGAAGAAACTGCCCAGGTATCCTTAGGCATGATTCTCTATTTTAGGACAGGTTTGCATGGTTCTGGCCTGGAGACCAGGAAAGGACAGTTGTTTAAATTCTAGGAAGGCAAATGTAACATACTGATTATCTGCATCTATTTTTCAGAAAAGGTGGCACATTTACAAATATAGAGTCCAATTTGGTATAATGGTACAAACTCTATGTGCAATAAGAAAAAAAGAAGAAAAATATAAAATAGCTTGTATGCAGATCTTAACAAAATAAAAATTTAAATCTCTATTTGTAAATGGTATGCTTTCCACAGTGGTGCTAGAAATAGTTCTAAGCTGGATACAGTTCCAATCCATGGGAGTATTATTATTACAGAAAATCCCAAACAAACTACAAAAATGTAAAAAGGTCTCCAGAGATAATAAGGAAGTTTAGTAGTATTTTAGGATACAGCATACTAAGCAAAGAATCAGTGTGACACTTGAAATCTGACTGGTCTTCTTCTTGAAGGAGACATTGTCCTTAGCAGCTGTGCTTGTAAATCTTTCTCTCTCTGTCTCTGTCTCTCTCCCTCCCTCTCTACCCACCCCCTGCAATTCCTTTGAGATTTAAAAGACTTTATTAAACAGATAAGGAAGCTCCCCTAATTTTATTTTGAATAAAAGAAGGTATTTTGCATGTTTGTTTTCCCCATCGCTCACCAAAGCCCTCACAAAGAATAAATAAATAAAATAAAAATAATTCTTGGTCTTGCTTGGTTCTTCCAAAACTCTGACATGTAGAGATGGCTGTCATCTCAAATGCTCCTCTAAGTAATCAGAGACTCTTTAGAAGTAAGCAGGTTGTTCAAGATCATAGCTATGAGGAGTGGGGGGCAGGCGGTATTCTAACCAAGAAGTACTTCAAGCCTGTGGTCTTATCTATTTCATATTGCATTCATCTGTCTTTATCTTTCACAGAAACAGAAAAGGAAGTTTCCATTATTCTATACTATGTCAAATTCCTTGTTTTTGAAGCTTTAATGGAAAAGTTACAGAAAGATCTCCCTCATAAAAGTTACTTTTAGCCGGGCGTTGGTGGTGCATGCCTTTAATCCCAGCACTCGGGAGGCAGAGGCAGGCGGATCTCTGTGAGTTCGAGGTCAGCCTGGGCTACCAAGTGAGCTCCAGGAAAGGCGCAAAGCTACACAGAGAAACCCTGTCTCGAAAAACCAAAAAAAAAAAAAGTTACTTTTAAGAAGAAAAAGGATTGGTACATCTGAATCCAACTACTGTGCTCCCCTCCCCCAACAAGCATTATATTACTGTGTCTTGCCAAAAAATTGAATAATGGGTTATAAGTGCTGGCAGGCCTTTCAGGATCCTTTAATATAATGTCTTCAAATTACAAACAAGGAAATAGGCCCAGAGAAAGGTGGATAACCTTGTCTAGCTAATAACCCTGACTGCCAGCACCATGCTCTTCTTGTGCCTGGCTCTCCATGAGCACACTAAAGCTTAAGTCACCACTAGCTTTCCAATTAGTATGTTTAAGTAATTCCTGGAATAGTGTGTCCTAGAAGCCTAAAAGCTCTTCCATATGGTGAGCCAAAATTCTGTTCCCTGTGACTCCCCTGCCTTCTCACCCCATCAGTCCTGGTTTGACTCTCTGGAGAAATATTCAGTCTTCAGACATTTCAATTTTAAAGCCAGGAAAATATCAGAGTTTGGGTTATAAATTCAGCTGTCTTATGCCTCCCATGTGATCATTTCCTCATAACTTCTGCAACTTTAATTTATGCTGCATCATGACAGTTTATGCTTTCTGCATTTCTACGGTCAAACTGATTCTTTCTTGTTCTCAAGTGACCAGCACAATGCAATCTGCTGAACCAATTGGTCTATGAGAAAGGCATATTAAAAAATCAGCTATTTCTAGTAGATGCAATTAACACGTGAAGGCCCCAAGTGATATTTCACAAAATTACAAAATCAACAAAGCTCTAGATCCCTGAAAGGTAGGAGTTTCTTGGAAGAGGGGTGCTTGTGAGGACCAGCCTTCTTATGCACAAGCTCAATTTTCATTGCTTTCTGATGCACCTTTGTGTATGCCAGAGTTGCACAAGGCACTTTATTGAGAAGCCGAGGTCTTTTTCACCTTGAGTAGTATAATCTAGCATCTGTGAGTAAAAGCCTGACTTAAGTTTCTTTTCACCAAATCTACTTTCTGAAAGTCTATGAGTAAAGCAAAATCCAAAGTTAGTATCTTGTTCTTCTTGTTCTCAAACATTTCTGAAGCTTCTGTCTGTTGACAAGATACCCATGCTTTCATGGCTTCATTTAGCCCCCAGAACATTTTCTATCATTGTGTTTTCTTTAAACTCTTGGCCCATTTTGATTTTTTTCATTGTTTCCTTTAATATTATATTTCAAATGTGGTTACACTCTAATATTCCCTTCACAGAATACTGACATTTTTCCTCTGGCTTCATGAGTCTCTCATATGTATGTGGCAATATTTCAATTGTGCTGAAATGTAATTTTGTTTGTATGTTAATAAAGTTTGCCTGGAGATCAGAGGTCATTAGCAAGCCAGAAATAGAAGTCAGGTGGTGGTAGCCCACACCCTTAATCCGATCACATGACAAGCAGAGTCTCTGTGTGGTCAAGGACACAGCCAAGCATCATGACCCTTGAGTCTTTAATCCCAATACCAACCATAGAGACCTGGAGGTCTTTATAGACAGGCAGTGATGAGGAAGTCATGTGGCTGGGCTTAGAGCCAATGAGAAGGCAGAAGAAAAAAGCAATAAGACACAAGACACACAGGAGGAAGGTCTCTCTCTGTGGGGAAGGACGGTAGGGAGTGGTAAGATAAGGTGGTCTTGGCTCTTCACTACAGCTCAAATCCCTTGGGCTTTTAACTCTGTATTTGGCTCTGTGTTACTTACTTAATAAGACCATTTAGAATTTCATTTACATTTGGCACCCAACATTGCAAGAATTCATAAAAAACCATTGGTGGTTATGGGCCCCAGCTTGGCCAGAGTTTACAGGCCCCAGGCCCAGCCAAAGCTATAATCATTCTGATCTTGCTGCACTCGGTCAAAGCTGCACTTGACTGTAGCTACAAGTGGTTATACAGCTGGAGCTACTTGCGGCCAGATAGCCAACTCAAGCAGTTCATGCCCAAATCGGCTCAAGCCACAGCCCGTGGCACCTGTGAGTAATCTAGCATCTGTGAGTAAAAGCCTGACTTAAGTTTCTTTTCACCAACTACGTGGCACGTAGCTTTTTTTCTCTTCTCCTTATATATAATAAGTGCTTGCTTGTTTTCTCTCTCCCTCTCTCTCTCTGTCTTTCTCTCTCTGTGTCTCTCTCTCTGTGTGCCCAACCACGCTACGTAGCTGTTTTGAAATTTCCTTGGATTTCTACTGTTCTACACAGACTTGATAAGTCAATTAAGATATCAGATATTTTAAAAGGAGAAATAACTTAAAAGAGAAAATTTTTTCCACATTAAAAAAATGGGTAACATCTTTACAATAGAGGGAAATTGGTCTTTGCTTTATAAAACATTAGGCAGTCTGAAAATGGAACAATTACATGAGAGGATTAATATTGATGGGATGTATGTAACATCAATTATGCATAATATTGGTTTACTTATTCTTAATTTCACAATTTAACAAGATTGTCAAATTAAGTGCCAGGATAAAAGCTTTAGAAAAACCTGTTAAAATGAATTATAGAGAAATTCAGACTCAGACAGAAGAATTTAAAGGTGAAATTATTTCAGGATTGGATTATAAGGTTACAGAAAGAAAATCTGTTTTCAAACAATCAAACTTAATTTATCTGGTAACCATAAAGCAGCTACCTGTTCAAGTGCATGTACAAACTAATGGGACTCCAATTGAAATGTTAGATTTAAGAAGGTTTAAGGAGGCAATAGTATCTTATGGCATGTATTCTCCATTTGTAAAGCAAATGTTCAACTCATGGTCAACTTGTAGTAGGAATATCCCTAAAGACTGGAAAGAATTGGGAACCACTGTCCTGCAACCAGGAGCACAGCTCCATTGGCGCATGTGGTACCATGATGAGGCTAAGACCATAGAAAGTCAATGGAGGGCTAGAGGTGTGGAAATCTCGCAGGATCAGCTTCTTGGAGAAGGCCAATACGCTGAAATACAAAGACAATGTTTATATGATAGTCAAACCTTAATTCTATGTCACATGGCAGCCATGAATGATTAGGACAGAACTGAGGAAGCAGGAAAGAAAATTGAGTCATTCACAAAAGTTATACAGGGCCCAAAAGAATACTTCACAGATTTCTTACAAAGACTGTCTTCAGCAGTAAATAGAATGATCCCAGATTCAGAAGCTAGCCAGATAATAATCAAATCTTTGGCTTTTGAGAATGCAAATGCAGCATACAAGAGAATAATCAGACCATTAAAGGCAACAACTGCACCTTTGGAGGATTGGATCAGAGACACAAGTAATGTTGAGTCTCATGGCCATGATGATATGTAGATAGGAAAAGCAATTACAAAAGGTTTGAGGAATGTCAGATGTTTCGGAAGTGGAAAGCAAGGTCATTTGAAAAGGGATGCAAACAAGGCATTCCTAGAAACAATGTTTCTTCAAGGAGCAACAGCCCCTTCCTTCTGGAGTATGCAGAAGGTGTGGTAAGGGTAAACATTGGACCAAGGAATGTAGATCAACAAGGGACAGACAAAGAAAACCTTTGCCTCTGTCCTAGGGAAACTCCCAGAGGGGCCTAAGGCAGTCACCCACAGCAAATCCAGTTCATACCTCTTCTGCCATCATAGAAGAAACCTCTACTCAGAGTAATTAAATAACAAAAAGTCTATTGGAATAAACCAGGCTGCTCTGGGGTGACAGAAGAATTGAGGCAGAGAAAGTAGAAAATTCAGGAAAAGCCATGAAGCAAATTTTTTGGCAAATTTCTGTAAATTAACAAAGGCCAAAATCAACAATAAGAATAAATGATGTTTGGTTATCTGACTTAGTAGACACGAGTGCTGACATGACCATAATTGCACCAGAATTTTGGCATCCAACTTGGCCTCTTCAGGAGGTAAACATTCAGCTGTTAGGGATTGGAACATTATCTCAAGTGAAACAGAGTGCAAGATGGCTCAAATGTATAGGTCCAGAAGGACAGAGAGGAAATTTAAAGTCATATGTGGCTAGCATAGCTATGAATTTATCAGGACATGATCTATTACAGCAATGGAATACTCAGATTAATATTCCTCCAACCTCAGAAAAAATCATAAACTAGCATATGTTTCTGAGAGAAATATTAGGAGGTATTATTCTAATGAGTGGTCACCTGCCAACTAGATTGTACAAAACAGGGCACAACAACTGATGATTTTCCAAAGACACCAACAGCTCTAACTTTAAAATGGTTAACAGACAAGCCTGCATGGATTCAGCAATGACGCTGAACAACAGAGAAACTCCAGGCTTTAGAAGAGCTGATAGAAGAGCAGTTAAATGCTCAGCATATTGAAGAATCAACCAGCCCTTGGAATTCTCCTGTATTTGTCATTACAAAGAAATCTGGTAAATGGAGAATGGTAACAGACTTTAGAACAATTCACAAAGTAATTCAGCCAATAGTCTCTCTACAAACTGGAATTCCTTTGCCTATTCTGTTACCTAAAGGATGGCCTCTTATTGATTTAAAAGAATGTTTCTTTTCAATACCCTTACAAGAAAAAGACAGAGAAAGATTTGCCTTCATGGTGCCTACTTATAATAATTCTCAACCAGTTAAGAGATATCAATGGAGGGTCCTCCCACAGGGAATGTTGAATAGTCCAACCCTGTACCAATATTTTGTACAACAGCCATTGGAAGTGATACGTAAACAATTTCCCATTTTTCCCCTATAATTTATCATTCTATAGATGATATTTTACTAGCTGACTCAAATGCAGATACAGTAGAAAGAATGTTTGAAGAAGTAAAAAAAATTTTGCCTTGCTGGGGATTACAAATTGCTCCTGAAAAAATACAAAAGGAGATTCTATTAATTATTTAGGATATAAAATAGGTCTACAAAAAATTAGACCCCAAAAGGTGCAAATTAAAAAAGTTCGAATAAAGACTCTTAATGACTTTCAAAGATTATTTGGAGACATTTCTCATCTACAAACTATTGTTGAGGTAAAAAATGATGAACTGAATAATTTGTTCAAAACCTTAGAAGGTGACAAGGACTTAAATAGTCCAAGAGAATTATCACCTTAACCTGAGAAAGAATTGGCCTTGGTAGAAAAGAAAGTACAAGAAGGAGAAGTGGATCGTGTTGATCCAAATCTGGATTGCATTTTGGTTATTTTACCCTCTAGGCATTCTCCCACAGGAATTTTAAAGCAGAGGAAGATATTATATTGGAAAGGATATTTTTACCAAATAAACAGAATAAAAAGTTAAATACTTATGTGGAAAAAAATATCTGATTTGATTTTGAAAGGAAAATTGAGACTTTGTCAATTAGCAGGAATAGACTCAGCAAGAAATTGGCATACCTTTCACTAAGGAGGACATTGAAAAATTATGGGCAGTAAGTGAACCTTGGAAAAGAGCTTGCAATAATCTTTGGGAGAGATTAACAGCAAATATCCCAAAAGCAATAGAATTGATCTTATAAAGAGAGCTGATTGGATTTTGAGTTGCATTGTATGGGAAACACCCATATCTGAAGATCATACATTTTATACAGATGTAAAAAAAAAAAAAAACAGGGAAAGGCAGGTTACAAATCAGAAAATTTAAGTAAAGTGGTTCAAAGTCCTTATAATTCAGTTCAAAAATAGGAATTGTATGCTATTCTGTTGGTATTAATGGATTTTTTGGAACCCCTCAACATAGCTACTAACTCTCATTGTGCTGAAAGAGTGGTATTACATATTGATACTGCAGAATTTATTCCTGATGAGTCAGAATTAACTTCACTGTTCAGTTATAAGATATAATCAGGAATAGGAAGCATCACTTATACATAACTCACATCCAATCCCATATGGGTCTGCCAGACCCTCTAGCACAAGGCAATGATGAGATTGGTAAATTATTGATAGAAAATGTGCTGGAGGCCTCAGAATTTCATAAAAAAACATCATGTCAATAGTAAAGGTTTAAAAAAGATTTTTCCATAACCTGGCAACAAGCTAAGGAAATTGTAAAGAAATGTCCTACTTGCTCCCTTTAAAATCAGACTTCATTACCAGAGGATGTAACCCAAAGGATACTTAGAGGAATGAAATCTGGCAGATGGATGTGTTTCACTTTGCCGAATTTGGAAAACTGAAACATGTACACCATATCATTGATACTTATTCAGGATTTCAATGAGCAACTTCTTTGAGTTCTGAAAAAGCTGATTCTATAATCAAACATTTGCTAGAGGTTATGGCCATCATAGGTATACCTGCACAAATTAAAACTAACAATGCTCCAACATATGTCTCTGGTAAAATGAAACAGTTTTTGCTTATTACAATATAAAGCATATTACAGGTATACCACATAATCCTATAGGACAAGCAGTTATAGAAAAATCAAACAGAACTCTAAAGGATATGCTAAATAAACAGAAAGGGGTAACAAAAAACCCAGAAATAGACTGCAAAATGCTCAATTAACTTTGAATTTTCTCAAAGATAATGAGAAAGGAACAACAGCTGCAGAGAGTTATTGGATAATAGAAATACTACAGAATTAAATCAGTCTATATACTTCAACGATGTGCTGACTTCAGAATGGAAACCAGGATATGTGCTACATTGGGTACGAGGTTTTGCTTTTGTTTCTATAGGAGAAGATAAGCTGTGGATACCATCAAAATTGATAATGGTTCGATTTGAACAAGAGAGACCTCTTAATTAGAAGAGGTGATAGTTCATCAAACAACATGACTATCCAATTTAAAATAACTTATACTATTAACACATGCCTTTTCATTTAATCAGATATAACTCCTCAAAGTTAGTCTTGGGGAAAGGTTTTTTTTTTGTCTTTCAGAAGAATGAAGGCTAAGAAATCTGAAGAACATTGGACAAATGAGACATCTGAAGAAAAAGGACAAATCATCTAGAAAATAATGTCCCAAGAAAAGGAGTAAATTGGCCTATTGGTATATCATCTATAAAATTTCATAAGTCTCCTAAATGTTTGTTTCTGCTCTTCTCTAAAGACATTTTACAATTGGTTTTCTTGTAGTCCCAGTTCAATTAAAACTTAAAGCTGGCTTTTGTGGTGATATTGTGTTCCTCAGTATATTGTGCACCCTAATAAATTTATCTGGGGTTAGAGAACAGAGAAGCCACTAGACAGACATAGAGGCCAGAAAGTGGTGGCACTCATACCTTTAATCCTAGCCTTCTGGAGGCTGAGATCCATCCAGATCTCTGTGAGTTCAAAGCCACACTAGAAACAGCCAGACATGGTGACTCACGCCGTTAATCCCAGGAAGTAATGGCAGGAAGCAGAAAGGTATATAAGGCATGAAAACCAGGAACAAGAGCCTGGTTAAGCTTTTAGGCTTTTGAGCAGCACTTCAGCTGAGATCCATTTGGATGAGGACTCAAAGGCTTCCAGTCTAAGGAAACAGGATCAACTGAGGAATTGGCAAGGTGAGGTGGCTGTGTCTTGTTCTGCTTCTCTGATCTTCCAGCATTCACCCCAATACCTGGCTCCAGGTTTGTTTTTATTAATAAGACCTTTTAAGATTTGTGTTACAGGCTTTGGAGTTGGAGAATGGCTCTCTCCTTCTTTAACTCCAAGCATGTTGTTAAAAGGAAAATGCAAATTCCCTGTATCATGCCAGAAGAAAGAGCCATCTTCTGATATGGGACAGGAGAAAAAAAAAATTAAGGGACTATTCTATTGCTACCAATCTCAAATTCTTTGATTCTATTCTGATTCTTTAAACTTTTCTTAAAGTACGAATTTTATATCAATATTTACAAGATTAATATATATCTATTTAAACTTTGTTAAGATATTAATGGTCATCTAGAGTACTAACTAATTCTAGAAAAAGAGCTTCAATTTGCTGTCTATACATGTCTTTGTGTTCGAGTCTCTATCAGTTTTCTGCAGGAAATCATGAACAGGCCTAACATCAAATTGGAATTCTCCAGGAAGAATATGGGGCCCCACAACAACAAAAATTCCACTTCTACAATAGTAATACCTCTAAGCTGACAAACATCACCCACAGATCAGCTTTGGACTACAAAGTGCTCAGAGCAATTTTGCGATGACTAGCTGAGATGATCCAGTTTCACAGACTACTTGAACAACAACTTGAGATAACCCCTGAACTTCGGCATTATGCACAGACTAGACAACAAAGGATATAGCTACATTTCCTAGAATTTGGCAATTAACCCAAAATTTTTCTTTTCAGAATAAAGGTGCCTTTGCCCATAACCAGCAGGAAGCAATTTTAAGAACATGACGCCCACATTCCCAAAGAGGTGGTATGTGTGGTGGGTGGGGGGTAGGGTTGGTCTTTTAATGGGTTTGGGGTCTGGGAAAATTTTCATTGTTTAGGAGGGTTGGTTACAAGTTGTTGTTAATGGTTAGAAAAAGGGCTAAGCAAAGGAGATTAGATTTAAGGTTCTTGTTGAAAAAAAGGTATATAGAAATGATAGAATAGAGGGTAGATTATTGAATCTACTCTGAAACGTAAAGAGAAGATATAGATACGATATAAATAAAAAGATAGATTATTGAATCTACTTTTAAAAGACAATTACTAGTTTTAAATACTTCACATTGAATTGGATTTTTCTATATTGTATACAAATTATATATATTGAGATTGAGATTGTTAGAAAACGTTTTACATATATTTCTAATCTTGTTCAAGATATTGTACTTACACAGTTCATTTAACAATGTAATGCAATTTGCTAATCCTTGAATGTTATTATTACTAACTATTAGGATATAAAGAAATGAAAGTTAATAGTTAGACATTACAATCGAAGTGGTAATCATATTAGGTATGTTTTCAAGGTTGAGCAGATATATTTTAGACAGACAGGTCATCTTCACACCCTGCAGAGATCTACAAAATATGGCATAAAATGTTTTAATAATGTAATTTTTTTTCTTTTTTTTTATGACTATGAGACATGTCGGCTCCTGGCAGCACCAATATACTTCAGAGAATATATGGGCATTGAAGAAATTGCAAATGGAGTTAACTTTCATTATGTCAAAAGTTAACTACTGGACAACAAAGTATCCTCAAATCAACTGCTGACAAACATGACAAAATGGACAGACAGGACATGAAACAAAGGACTACCAATTCTTGTCAAGACAAGTGTGGTAGTGGCTTTAGCAACAGGCATCCTCTGAGGCCAGGACAAAATGGCACCATCCCTGAAGTGGCCTTTATATTCCGGAAAAGGTACAGTGCCTCTTTCTTTGAAGGCAGCTGAACTGGCAGTCGACCAATGGCTTCTGATGTGCAGTGGAACAGCATCTGAAACAGTTATTCTTGAAAGAGTAACTAAGCTGATGGAGTCTAACCTCTCACTGGTAGTCTGGCATTTAATAAAAGAGATGAAGCCACCTACAAGCTGAGAAGAACAGGATGCCAAGAGGAAGCTACACAAGCCAAGAAGAATGGACAGCTGAATTCCAAAAACACCAACAATTTCCAGAATTTAAAATCCTGAATCATGACAAGACACTAGTGGAATTCAGGTGTTTCTGGTACATGGACTACTTTCACTGAATATGAGGTCAAGCTATAGGCCTTGTGTACATCCTACTTCACGAATGAGTCTGTCAGATACGCCAAGCCTATAGGCTGAAGATGATGCCCCAACATTGCAGAGAACCCTCAGGTGACTGTCCAGGCAGCTGGCTGTTTCTCTCAACTCACATTATTTTTTGGAAGTCGCTTGTTTGCACTGCCTGTTTTATTAGGTAATATTATTTCCTTCTTGGGTCTCTGAGGGAGTTGAAGATTAAATAGTTATAGTTGCAGTTTTCCTTGTTAAGAATTTCAGAAAAGAAACTCACTAAAGTGGTGTAAGTGTATAAATTTGAAAGACATTATAGGATAGTTCTCTGCTAGTAATATAAGTTAGGATAGAAAGTGAATCAGGTACATTTTGGACTTACCAAAATAGGATAGATAATGGAATATTTTCTCTGAGTTTGTCAAATGCAAATGGACTATACATTGTTTAGGTATTTATTGCTTGTATATATTATATATAGTTATAGTACTTATTGTATATAGTTTTTTCTTATATTAGTTATAACTTTTTTCTCTTTTTTCTTTTTTATTAGAATAATATGGGGAAATGTGGTGATAATTTAATTGTGCTGAAATGTGATTTTATTTGTATGTTTATAATTAGAGTTTGCCTGGAGATCAGAGGTCATTAGCAAGTCACAGCCTTGGTGCAGTGGGAGGGGGCTTAGACCTGCCTAGGATCAGTGTGCCAGGCTCTGCTGACTCCACATGGGATACCTTCATTTGGAGGATATAGCGATGCAGGGTGGCTTGGGAGATAGGACTGGGGGAGGGAGGAGGGAGGAGGGGTGGTATGTGGAGTGAGTGGAAAAATTTTTAATAAAGAAAAATGAAAAAAAAAGAAGTCAGGTGGTGGTAACCCACACCCTTAATCCGATCACATGGCAGGCAGAGTCTCTGTGTGGTCAAGGACACAGCCAAGCGTCATGACCCTTGAGTCTTTAATCCCAGTTCCAACCATAGAGTCCTGGAGGTCTGTATAGACAGGCAGTGACGAGGAAGTCATGTGGCTGGGCTTAGAGCCAATGAGAAGGCAGAACAGGAAAGCAATAAAACACAAGACACACAGGAAGAAGGTCTCTCTCTGTGGGGAAGGACGGCAGGGAGTGGTAAGATAAAGTGGTCTTGACTCTTTGCTAGTGCTTGGATCTCTTGGGCTTTTAAATCTGTATTTGGCTCTGTGTTTCTTATTTAATAAGACCATTTAGAATTTCATCTACATATGTATTTATCTCAGTACCATTTTCTTTCCTCAGTCTCTGGAGTATAATTTGAAATTGGGTCCTGTGCTATCTCTAGCATTGTTCTTTGTGTCTAGGATTGTTTGGTTCTAGATTGCTTGGGTTTTTTAGGGTGTTTGGTGCCTCTATATAAATTTTAGGATTGTTTTTATCTGTTTCAACAAAGAAAATCATTGGAAATTCAGTGATAATTGCATAGAATCTAGATAAATTTTTTTAATACACCCGCTGCCACAATATTAATTCTGCCAATCCATGAGCATAGAAAGTCTTTTCAACTTTTACTGTCTTCTTTAACTTCTTACTTATTTTGTAGGTTTCACCATAGAGGTCTCTGACTTGGTGAAGTTTATTCCGGGGGTGGGGGGTTGTGTGTTTTTGAGGCTATAATTAATGAGGTTGTTTTCCGAATTTTTCTTCAGTATGTTTGTAATTAGTGTGCAGTAAAGCTTCTATTTTCTTGTATTGCTCCTGTATTCTGCTACCTCACTAAAAGTGCTGAGATCCCAGACTGTTCTGATGCACTCTTTGATGTCTTCTTATTTTTCTGTTTTTTTTTTTTCTCTGTGTAGTTTCAGTTTCTGTCCTGGATCTTGCTCTGTAGACCAGGCTGGCCTTGAACTCACAGAGATCCACCTGGCTCTGCCTCCTGGGTACTGGGATTAAAGGCATGTACAACCATCACCCAGCCTTTGATGTCTTCTTAGTATAGGATAATATTATTTGCAAATAGGGATAATTTTAAGTCCTTTTCCTACTTGTACCTTTTTATTTCTTTCTTTGGCACATCTGTTGTGGTTTAAAATTTGTGTATTATATTCATTAAGAGTGAAAATTGATGCCCTTATCTAATTCCTGAATTTTAGAGAAATGCTTTCAATTTGTCCCCATTCAGAACAGTATTGACTATAGATTTGTCAAACATAGCCTTTCTTGCACTATGGTACAATAGAGGATTAACTCTTGAACATATAAATAACTAAAAGAGATTAGTATCAAAAGAACAAGATATTCATTCAATAAATGGGCAAATGAATTAAAAACATACCTGTCCCAACAAAGAAGTGCAAATAGTTAATAAATTTATTTTTAAAAAATTCAACTTCTTTGGTTATTTGGGAAATGTAAACAAAAACTATATTGAGATATCATTTCACCCTAAACAAAATGGCTAATGTCAAGAAAAAATATGCTGGTAAGAATGAGTGGGAAGCCGGGCGTTGGTGGCGCACCCCTTTAATCCCAGCACTTGGGAGGCAGAGGCAGGTGGATCTCTGTGAGTTCGAGGCCAGCCTGGGCTACCAAGTGAGCTCCAGGAAAGGCGCAAAGCTACATAGAGAAACCCTGTCTCAAAAAAAAAAAAAAAAAAAAAGAATGAGTGGGAAAAGAAACTTATACACTATTGGTGGGAATGCAAATAAATTAGTTCAACTGCTATGAAAATTAGTATGGATGGTCTTTTAAAAACTAAATATAGAACTGGTATATGATGCAGTTATATCATGCTGAAAATACACCTGAAGGCATCAAAGTCACCACATACTAGAGATACCAGCATACCCATAATTATTGTTGCATTCTATACAGTAGCCAATTAATGAGATCAGCTTAGATGCCAATTACAAAAGAATTTTCAAGATGACAAAGGAGTAATATTCATTCATTTAAAAAAAAGAATTACATAATTTATAGGAAATATATGAAATTAGATGTCATTACATTAAATAAAGTAAGCTAGATTCAGAAAGACAGTTATTAAAAGTTTTTGCTCATTTATAGAATCTAAAGGAAAGAAGAAAAATGTGGTAGGGAATCTATTAGGAAATAGAACATAATTTGGAAGAAAGGACAGTAGAGAATAAGAATAGGGGCTAAAGTAACTAAATGGGTTATATGCATATATGAAATTTTCACAATGAAACCCATTAATTTATATAATTAATATGTGCTGACACAGATTTTCTTACATATTAATAACTTTCATTTCCTAGTATCTGATCCTCCTCTCTTTTATGAGCTCTCCACTCATGCACATCAGACATTTCTACTTTGATACTTTATTGACATAGCAAAGTCAACACATCCAATGAAACGTTCAAGTTGCTTCTTAAATCTGATGGTCTCATTATGTGACCTATTTTGCTTCACAACAACAAATAGCTAGTGACTCAGAAATAAAACTTCAGTGGTCTAACTCCCTTTTTTTTAATCATTCACATTCCAAATATTGTCAAGTTGAGTTGATTCTACCTATGCAATGCCTTGTACATGTATTTCCTATGTTCCATTGTCACTGCCTCAAGTTCCAAAATCAAGATTTACTCAAAAGTTTTCCAATATTCAGTCTTAAATTTCCAATCTTTAACTTCAATAATTATTATCAATAGTAATTATTTTTACCTTGGCACACTTTTTCTTAAACATTTTCAACTTCCCATTACAGACTATCTTCTGTAAATAGCCATGTTGCAAATATTGTGAGCTTTATGGGTCATATAGCCTGTAAATACTTGCTCAATTCTGCTGTTTTTAGCATTAAAAAAGCCATAGACAATATGCAGATTTATAAACTTCATCATATTATAGAATTTTATTTGCAAAAATAAATATTCAGCTCAACTTGGCTCAGGGAGCATAGTTTGACTACCCCATATCTATACAAAATTAATTTATTTTCCAGAATACAACTAAAATTCCTCAACAAATTTATAGCAATTTTTTTCCTAATTTAATCCTATTTTCTGAAGAAGTTGTAAGTGCATCATAGTTATCTATACATATACATCTAACATAGTTATCTGTACATAGTACAATTTTCCAACTCTGTGTTTTTCCATGTTGTTTCTTCAACCTGCAATTTACTCTTCTGTGATTTTTCTCTGTGATAACTTTTCATCTCAAGAAACTTTAGATATTGGGCATTATGTGTGCTTTTTGTTTGATTTTTTTTTAGAATTTCATGTGTGAGTACTGTATTTATATCATTTCTACCCCATCTGCCTCAAATTTATGACCTTTTCCTTAAATATGTGTGTGTGTGTGTGTGTGTGTGTGTGTGTGTGTGTGTGTGTGTGTAAATTCAACCAGCTGAGCTCATATATACATGTGTTCAGTGATGCTCATTTGGAATTGGATAACCTATCCAAAGGAACAAAGGAACAAAGAAAAAAACAAAAAAGGGAGAAAATAAAGACAAGAGACACATACCAAAGTGAACTCAAAAATGGACTTTCTTAATTTTAACTAGTCTTGATAATAAAGGAAATGTGTTCTCTGTTAAATAGGTGTAAAGTGTTATGTAAAATCCAGGAATACATCAGTGAGACTCTGTTCCTCAGGATGAAAAAAAAAAACAGAAGTGGGAAGAACTTTGATATGGAGCATATAGCTAAATGTATTATGAACAAACTTTGAGAGATAATACAGAACTGTTTGGCACCCAAGTAACACTGTTACCTGGAAGTTTTTTTTTCTGATTTCATTTTTCCAATTAATATTTTAAATAGAGACTTTGGAAAGAAGTAATAGAATGCCCTAGCCTTGAAATTAAGTCAGCATATTTCTGACACCCTTACCTAGAATCTACCTATGAAAAGAAATGGAGTTTCTTAGAGTATTTTATAGAATGCAAATGCAAAGCCCACTGCTGTGTCTTAAAAACTCAAAGGTATGGCCCACCATACCACTCTTGGCAGTGAAGTACTTTTAGCCTACAGCCAGCTTAATTTTCTACCTAACAGCTAACTGTATACCATACTACAGTGACTAAGAGAATTTGTGTATAGTGACATGCTTTCATTGACAAACACTGATATATGTCTTGGGAAGGCCTTGGCTGACATGAGTAAAACTGATTTATGGAACCAATACTATTAGTTTTGCTCTAACCTCATTAAGGCAGTCAATTGTGATAATGCAGACTTCTTTCTGAATTAAGGCAGATATTCCACTGGATGGTTCCATTTTCTCTGGAGTTTTTATCTTTATTTAATGCTTTAAGTAGCACTCCCTGTGTGTTTAATGGTAAGTTATGGTGAAATTAATTTTAAAAAAGAGGGGTTTTTTTTTCAAATTAATTATTTCCCTTCCCTGGAGAAATGTGTAAGGGAAGCAAGTTTACATTTCCCACAGATAGGATGAAAATCAACTCTTACTTTAAAATTTCCACTTGTAATCTCTCATATTTGGTCATCCCAAAACTATGAGCAAAACATGATGAGGTCAGATTTACATGGAATAATTTGAAGTTTATCCTATTCCAGATTCTTGTGGGAGCTATCAAACACCACAACTAGGGAATGTTAGTGCTTGAGACCAGGTAAAGTTTTGAGATACAGAGTACTCAGTCATGTTGTCAAGTCCTTTATGACACCAGACGGCTTCAAGAATTTTGTGATTCTATGAAGCCTTTTGCAGGGAAGACTTAAGCAAAGAATTACTTAAAGCCAAAAGAAGGATGCAGTGAGGACTTTTCTTGCTTTAATTTCCGAGCTTTGTCAGGAAGGGACTATCTTCTAGAAACATGTTTAATTTAAGGAAGTTAAGACAGAACAGCACAAGCCTATAGAGAAGATGCTGCAGAGATGGCTTCCCTGAACTGGCAGTCTTTACCAGTTCTGAGAACCTAACTCTGCCTTCTCTTCTCTGAACCAGTGCTATTCTCTCTTAGCTCCCTGAGATTAAATGGTAAATGAGACAAAGCAAGATGAGAAGCATGTTTTCCTTCCAGGATTTCCCATTCAAGTCATCAAAAAGGAAAAGTAAATCCAGTTTCAAGGAAAGAAAACAACTCGGTTTAGCTTAGCTGCACTAACTTCTGTATTTTCTAGGAGCCTAAGCCCATTCAAACTAGACAGGAATTGTCACAAGTAGAAAATAGGGACTCCCACCCCCCAATGTGTGTACCCTCACTCTGGAAACCTTTAAACTGTATCCTTATGGCTTAAATAGTTAGTTCACCAACCTGGGCTCCAACCAACCAAGAAATCAATGCCTAGGAGGTCCAGAGTGCACCCATTCTGCTGCAAAAATACAGCCCCAACAGTGATTCAGTAACCCCTATACACAGCTATTATAGGCTTTGAAAAAGTCCTGGCATGGTATTATTTTTTAAGTAACATTTAACTGATTTTCAAAATAGCTATTACTGTTACCAAACTGCTACTATTGCCCACACTCTGGAATCATCACACAGAATTGTCTGTAGAAAGTTTATATTGTGCCCAAGTGTTTAAAAGCAAAGAGTTACTTTGAGATTATTAAGGAAATTGCTCATGATTGTCCAGCAGCCCCATCTGAGGCCTTGACCAAGTTGCTGAATTTGTCTTTCAGTCTCATATTTTTAAGCAATAAAAAGAATGTAACTAAATTAAAGAGACACTATGATAAAATGTTGAGGTGGATGCATATTAGGGTTCAAATGCATTGATAGCACACCCCATATTTTTATGTATTTTTATACCCCAGCACTTTCTTCAAATAGTCATAGATAAAAGGTTATTGCAAATCATGTTTTTCTGTTGCCATAGTGCTTTCTAATTTAAAGGAGTAAAAGAAACTATCTCCTTAATAAGGGCATTTTTTTCTATTAGAAATTGCTAGATACATGATATATCATGCAATCTAGTATAGTGTTCTTGTTGGGGTAATTCAGAATAGACAATAGAGAAGACAGGGTCAAAATGGCATTGTTTTTCTCCTATTCTACCAGCTGTCATTTTCCTGTCACTTTCATCAGAACTATGATAAAAATCTCTATTTACTAGTTACACCAAGATTTTATCCTTAATTTTTCAAATAAAATACATGTATACATACAGGAGAGAATCTAAGAATTATATGTTTGCCTTTGATATAGATTTTTATTTCTTCATCATTTTGTCTTAGCAAGAAAAGATGAATTTCTGGTCTGTCTCCCTGCCTAGCTTTATGAGATGATTCTCATGGTCTCTCTGGCTTAGGCTAATTACTGAGATCTACTCTGCTGTGATGATGGTATCAAGGTGGCCAAAACCCCAGAGTAGTCACACTTGAGTTTTCTATTTAAGTCTGCTGCCAAAATTCTGAATGGTTCCTGAACTGTAAGATGAATTGACAAGTGGTCTTATTAGTTAAAAAAAAAAACAAAAACAAAAAACCTGGAACCAGATATCAGGGTTAAAACTGAAAGATCAGAGGAATAGGACAAGCCACAGATAACCTCATCTCACCAACTCCTCAGCTTCCAAAGAGATCTACTTCCTGTATACCCACACCTATATGCCTTTCTGTTCTTGTCATCTTACTTGCACTCTCCACCCAGCTACATCACTTCCTGTCTGTCTGCCCAGCTCTATCACTTACTGTCTGTCTGTACAGATCTCCAGACCTTTATGGTTAACTAGTGTTGGAATTTAAGTGTGTGCCACCATGCCTGGCTCTGTTCTCAATGTGGCCTTGAACTCACAGAGATCTGGATGGATCTCTGCCTCCCAAATGCTAGGATTAAAGGCATGAGCTACCATTGCCTGACTTCTATGTTAAATATAGTGGCTGGCTTTTTCTTCTGATGCTCAGATAAGCTTTATTGGGGTGCACAATATATTGAGGGACACAATATATCACCACACTAAACCTCTGACTTTTTGCTTTCATGGGATTGCATTTAGAACTGGTCATTTTGTAATATGCTGAATTGATACCTGAGATATTTAATCATCTTTTTCTTTTTTCCTTTTTGACATCAAGAATAATGATTTATTTCTCACTTTAAGAGGCAAGACAGAGTAGAAAGTTTTCAATTAGTATATGGTCTGCCTAGAGGAGGTTTCTCTCCGTAGCTGAGTTCTGAGAATTGCTTGGGATACAAGGCTGCTAGTGGATTCTGGAGACTTGAACTGCATTTCAACTACTTCACTTGCTTACATTCCCTCTTCCACTGTTATGAATAGATTTTCAACAACAAGCTGGAAAGGAGGAGGAAAGAAGGAACTCAAGGGAGGAATTAAAATTTTCAATCATATTCAAAATGCCTATACTACAAATGGAGCTTCAGAAAACAAAAGATTAATGACAGCATATGGCATAATTAAGACTGAGGCTGGGTGTATGTTTTTTTGTGACTCCTTTTGAAGGCTTTGGCAACATCATAGACATGGCTCCAGAGGAAGTATCTGCTATCCTGATAAATCCAGTTTTAGAGAAACTAGGGGCTGTATAAGGTGGAATAAGAGACCCAGATAATCAATAAACAAAGATAGAATGTCATGTGGCAAGGATACTGAGAGAAATGACCAATCCTAATTTTTCATATTTTGCTGCAGATTTGTGTTATAAATGCCCTTTTATATGTTTGCTATGAAATTTTTCCTTATTGTCATCACACACTGTCTCATTTATAAAAGTAGATCCACTGAGAGAAAAAAGAAGGAATTTAGTCTGATATCCGGTTGTGTTCAGGAAAGAAACAAGAGAAACAGAAATATGGAACAAAGTGAAAATGTCCTATTTTGGTTATACAGACCAAAGAAGAATATGGGACACAGATCAAAAAGGAAGAAATCTCTATCTCATGATTTAATGTTGCAGATATGTAGGAATGCCTAAAGCAAGTTGAACAAGACATCTAAAGTATCCTCCAGTAATGTGAGAGCAAAGTAAATTCTCTGTCTTTGGCAGGCAGAGCAAGATCAACTTTGTCAGGAAGGCCTGAACCTTTATTGTACACCCAGAAAACCTTGTATCACTTTTGTATGCTATCTTCTGGGTCTTGTCTGCCAACACATCTTGTTTTGCCCTTTAGTTTCTCTGGAAGATGATTTTGTAGACTCTCAGTTGGCCAGATTGTGACAGTCTTTCTTTTCACCAAACATCTGGGTATTTCTAGATGTTCAACAAACATTCTTGAAATTGTTCTTTGCTTTCAAAACTGTTTCTTGAAACAAAATAGGACTAGCAAAAATGTCATCTCAGTCCTCACCCTAGCACTTTGCCTCTGATATTTATTGGCCATTGCCCAGCTGCCTTTGCTACATAACTATTCTTTCAAGGAATGCAGAGGAACCTTTGACTTAGTTGAGAAGCTATCTCTCCTTGGCCCCCTACTTTGCATCTTAAAATGCAGATCATATCAAGTCTATACTTTTTGTAAATCATCTGTGGTTAAAAGCATATCACCTCCCCCACCAAAGATATCTGGTACCCCCAAATTTGTGACTGTGACTTGGCAAAAGAATTCTCTGTAGATGTGACTAAGGAAGTGTTGTGCTCTATATTATATGGGTGTGACTAATGAAGGAACATTTAGATGTAAAAGAGGAAAGCCCCAGTATCAGAATCAGAAAAGGAGAGAAGAAATTAAGTGATATGGTGGAGAATCAATGACCCAAATACTGTTGGTATCCTCTAGAAAGGACCAGAACCACTGACACCTTGACTACAACCCAGTGGGTCTTAATCTAGCCTTCTGACCTCCAGAAACAGGATCCTGCAACCAATGCCTCAGGGATGTTGAGGGATGACTACACAGCTATACCTAGCTGTAATGGGGATTAAAATTTCAATACATAAATTTTGGGGGACATATCTACATAATAGCACATAAGATGTCACCTATTTAGGAAGTGTCCTTTCTACTAAGGTCAGCAGAACAAACTGGATTACCTAAACAATTATTGCCTCAAATACATTCCACCATCCTGACAAGAGGCCCTGTACTAAAGTGCCCTGAATAAAGGAAACCTAGGAGCTATCATTGGGCAGAAAGGGAGTGAAGCCTATGAGGCCACAGAAGGACAAAATAAATCCTCTGAGACTGAAGCTAGAGTACAAAGCTGCTCATGATAGAAAGGGTAAGATGGAGAAAAACAGTTTGCTCACAGTCTTGGATATTGTGAAAGTATCAATCAGAAATCTAGCATGTCCCTGAGGAGCTATAACTTAAAGACTGTGAAGATGTACTTTCCTCATTTGTAGGGTAATCAGACTCTCTGAAGCAACTTTGTGGCAATGGACCAGTGAGGCCATCTTGAACTCAAGCTACGTTCTACAGAGTTGGGCTAGATAGTGGCTCCACAGTCTTATCTGGACTCTGCAGCACTAAAAGAACAGTAATTATCTTGGTCCAAGTAGCATCAGGCCAAGACAGCTGATGACACAGCATAAATACTATCCCTTTGCTCTGAATCCATGCTCACTGTGTTACCATCTACTAAAAGCTTTACTTCTCTATGTATGGTTTCACAGTATACAGACATGGTTTCAATTTGTCAGTTATACCTTTGTATAATACTCTGCATTGTTAAGGTCACTTCAGCAAGAGTTAACATTGTATTTTGAGCTCCACACCTAATTGTTAATTAATGCAGTCTAGTTGTTATTTATTCCCCCTTGTTCTCCTAGACCATTACATTTCTTTATCTAATGAACAGTGCTATTTATAGTCTAGTTTGTTTATACCAAAGAGTTTCTATTCTATCTACTTGAACACTGGAGTTCTAAAATTCTGGGATTTGATTGTCAATACTGTATACAGAGCAAGGGAGTGCCCATGTTAATCACCAAGGTGACTGATGTCTCTTTTCTTTTCACTTAATTTCTGAAGCCAGCAAGATAGTACATAATGGGAAGATACTCGCTGCCAAGCCTGACAATCTGAGTTCAATTCCTAGGATCCACATGGTGGAAGCTGAGAACAAACTTCTGATATTTGTCTTCTGACTATCACAGCACATGCACACACACACACACAGACACAGACACAGACACACACACACACACACACACACACACACACACACATGCACACGCACAAATAAAGACATAAGTGCAATATAGTTTTTAAATATAAAATTTCCTTTTCCTGACATATGACAATTATACGTACATTAACGGAGTGAAGGGTGAAATTTCAACACACACACACAGTTTGTACTGAACAAATCAGTGTGTGTGTGTGTGTGTGTGTGTGTGTGTGTGTGTGTGTACTGGAGATGGAACTAATACTTTGTACATACTAGGCAACTGCTGTACTTTTGAGCTACACCCCAAATATCATTCATTTTTGTTTAAAACCTTTGAGCCCCCTCCCTCCTAGATCATCATAAATATCTCTCATAAGAAATGAATGCAGTTAGCATACCAAAGAGATACTTACACTCTATGTTTTTTTGTGGTACAATCTCAAAGTTTCTACCTGTAAACACCTTTAGAGTCTGACTTTTCTATATGGGGGAAATTTTAGGGTTAATAAGGGATTCTATTGCTGCAATGAAACACCATAACCAAAAAGCAAATTGAGGAGGAAAGGGTTTATTTGGCTTACACTTCCATGTTACAGTTCATCACTGAAGGAAAGCAGGACAGGAACTCAAACAGGGCAGGAACCTGGAGATAAGAGCTAATGTAGAGGCCATGGAGGAGTGCTGCTTACTGGCTTGCTCATTATGGCTTGCTCAGCCTGATTTTTTATAAAACACAGGACCACCAGCCCAAGGATGGCACCACTCACAATGGGCTGGGACATCCCCATCAATAACTAATTAATAAAGTGTTGCTCTCGTATCCACAGCAATAAAGTGCCTTACAAGATTGCCTATAGCCAGATCTTATAGAGGAATTTTCTTAGTAGAGGTTTCCTCCTTTCAGATAACTCTAGCCTATGTCAAGTAGACATAAAACTATCCAATACAGGAGATATCTGGAAATTTCTGGACCTGACACATACCATGTACAAGCAATGGAAAGCCAAGTTTATCTATTTATCCACCTTCCTCTGGTGCTGCTGGGCTATGGCTTCTGCACTACCTGCAGTGCTCAAAACAGGGAAAGAGGTAAAAAGGCACTGTGCTTTTTGGTTTTAATTATATAACCACTTCCCAATTCCAGAGCTTGAACTTCTACAAAGTGAAGTCAAGCTCATGGATTTATATCATCTCCCTATGTATCAGTTTCTGTTCTCTTTCCAGAATCCATTGAGGAAGTGTACTTTTTCCCCTCTCCTTTCATGGTAGGGACTTTTCAAATAATAGCTCACTCGTTCTCTGGAGCACTAAGGTTGAAGACTAAGTCTTAAAGAAAGAATCATCTTTTCTATTTTTCTTTACTTTTAAACTTTTATTACATTTATTTACTTATTTATTTATTCACTGGAAATAGAGTGTGCCTTGGTGCACATGTGGAAGTCAGAAGAGAACCTACTGGAGTTGGTTCTTTCTACCTTGTAGGTCTTGGGAATCAAACTCAGAGCATCAGCCTTCGCAGCAAGTGCCCTTACCCACTGAACAATCTCACTGATCCAGAGAAATCTTTTCATATTATGATAGAAGTATTTCCACAATCTGTGCTTGCACAGAGATTCAGAAAAGTTAGGATTACTAGAAACTAAATATTAGGAAATAACTATGTTAACATAATATTCCTTAAACAGTTTGTTGTGACAGATATGTACTGTTTGAAACAGAACTGAGCCAGATCACTCAAGAAAGCTATCTCGCTGGTGGCCCAGAAAATACTTCCTCGTGTTCTATAAACACTGGTTAACCCTAGAAAAACTCCATTCCCTTCCTAGATTTCAGTTTTGCCAATTAGAAGTAGAAGGGTGCTTGGGAATATCTTTCTATACATTGTGAATATATGTTGTTACCTATGGTTAATAAATAAGCTGCTTTGGCCTATGGCAAGGCAGCTTAGAGGCAGGTGGGAAATTCAAGGAGAGAGACAGGAAAGAGAAAGGTGAAGTCTGAAGAGAGATGCCAGCTGCTCATTAAGGAGCAACAAGCCAGCTGACTGGTAATGCCATGTGGCAACTTATAGATTAATAGAAATGGGTTCATTTAAGATGAAAGTGCTAGCTAGCAAGAAGTTGAAGCCATAGGTCATACAGTTTGCAATTAATATAAGCCTCTGAATGATTATTTTATAAGTGGCTACGGGACTGCAGACAGGGTAGGACCAGAGAAACATGGGACTGCAGGGCTGGACAGGACCAGAGAAACCTTCTGACTACAGAGGGGCACAAGCCAGTTAGTCTGCAATCCTATAAAAGTTTATATTTAAACAGGTAAATCAATCAGAAAATATAGACCCAGAAAAGTGATGTGGTTGGCTCAATTTAGGCCAAACTGTTGTTTCTTTTGTATGATTCAGTGGGTACTGAGGCTCTCTGGTGCTCTGGTAAAGCAATCCTCACTCACTGTCTTGGACCTGCACCAAAGTGTGAGTTCATGGAAATCTCTAATTGACTGAATATCAGATAAATCTGTTTTTTGCAACAGAAAGGTACATCAAATTAGCTTCTATTTGCTTTCCCCTGGAACCTTATTTTTAAAAAAGAAACTGACGAGATTTGTATTTATAAATAAATTTGCAGGTTAGCCCACAAGATTCATTTTCATTTCCAATCCTGGCAACATTTTAAGATTATAAATGAAGTATTGGTATCATAGCAGAATTAGTGTATAATGAACTCTTTTTAAAGACATTATGTGGAAAACCCATCTGTGGGTGGGAGAAAATACATGAAATCATCCTTTATTTCAATGTTAAAGAAGTAAAATCTTTACCAACAAACAACTTGGTTTTTATTCAGGGATTACATTTTGCTGAATTAAAATGTAGAATTAAACGCTAGTTCCTTAAGGAAAACAAAATAAAGACACTTGCAGGAAAATTACAACCAGCTAGGAACCTTTGTCTCTAAAGCAAAAGTCATATTTATTTCAATCTGTAAAGGTCAGTCCTTGTTAGAGAAGACAGCACTGGCATATCTACAGTGAGAGAGCAGCTCCCCCATGAGGCCTCGTCTAGAACTGAGAGGAAGAAAAGGAGTTGAAAGAAGAAAGGCAGAATATATGGTGTAAGATAGCAGAAGACAGACTGTCCCTGGGTCTCAGGGTGGGTATGAGAGAGGAAGGAGAGCAGAAAGCTTTGAGCTAATGCTTCCTTGGAAATATCTGCTTTCTTTGTTTTTGTGTCATTACTTGAAAGTCTGTGCTTGAAAAGAATATTGGATTCTGGTGGAAATGTTAATATACATCAGAATGAAACACTTTAAAATTTAGGCACTCTAGACATTAACTTTTGCAAGGAATTCTAGAGAGCTAAAAGGGAAAAAAGGAAAGGAAATGGGATTGAGGAAGAGGTGAGTAAGCAATGTGATTGAAGGGAAATGAGAGGAAACACAAGTGGAATAAGAAAGGGAAGGAGAGCAGAGAGGAGGAATGAATGGAAGGAGAAAAAGAATGAGGTTAAAGAGAAAAGACATGGCAAAATCAAGAGGTGACAGGAAAGAAACAAGGTTGGAACTCAAATTTGTTCACTCAAAAACCCCATTTTATCAGAGTACTTTTTCTATCAGCAATCTTCACAAAGTTTTTTTGTTTTAGCATATTTTTCAGTTGTCTCAAAATTCTTGACTCAATCAGCTAAAACTACATAGCAAACTCCAGAGTGAGAGGCTCTTTTCTTTTTCAGTGCCCATTAAATTTTCTTATTTTTCTATACTCTGAATATCAGGATCCTGCCTACCTATTATCCAACTCCTTCCAAATGTAGGAATTTAAGTAGAGGCCCTCTCATAGCCCTTGCATGTTGAGTATGATCATGTATTCATGAGAATGAATGAGAACGACTCTCACCTTTCAACTCAGTGCAGTTATGCTAGTAATTAACTTGCTACACAACATTTTTATTTCTTGGTTTTGATTATTTACTATTCAATCCTGCATAAATGTTGTAGTATGCTGTTCAGTTAGGTTTTAGGATTGCTGTGTAAGCTTCTTCATCCATACTGTAAGGTAGTTTTTACTATATCTTTCACCTATATCTCTTATTTATCCCCTTTTATTCTTACAACTCTTCATCTTTTTCCCCTTCTGATCTCACTTCTTAATTATAACTTTCTATTGCCTTAACAATCTCTGAAATTGAAAAACCCTAATGGTATCCCAACTTTTCCCTTCTAGCTATCTGACACACATTGATATTTTTCTTTAAAAAGTCAATCTACTATTTAATCCCTATTCTCACACACCTCCTCACACACCTCCTGTTCCTCTCAGCCCTAATATTATTAACTAAAAATCCCAATATACTCCATACTATCCTTGGTTGTTTATTCTACAATAGTTATTGAAGTCAAAGGGGCCATTGTTGTTAATTGGCTAGTACACATTTGCATAGTGGTAATATCCAGCAGCTGTGGTTGTTCTCACATTTAATATACTACTCAGGGAATAATATGGAGCTCTCACAAGGCACCCTGGTCTCTTGGACTGAGGAACTATTATCTAAACTAGCACCTCAACTCTACTATATCCAAGTCCCTCCTAAGCACTGAAAAATCATTCAACTAAAAGAATACAGCAAATAAATCAAATCCCAAGATACAAAGTAACCCCTGATCTGTAAATTCCAAAACAGTGACATAAACATGAAAAACAAGGTGCCATAAATTCTCCAAAAACTACTCATCCTACAGTTATGGCATCTAGTAAGAGTACAATAGATGAAAGACAGACAACTCAAAATAAAGACAGTAAGTGCAAAGAAATCAATGTGGAAATTATTCCATATTAAAACAGAGTCAGCTAAATGTAATAAGGAAGGCAATGTAAAATATGAAAGAGGAATTCAACAGAGAGAGAGAAATGCTGATGAAACAGCACTCTGAAATGCAGTCTCATTAGTAGAATGAATCAAGGACAGGACAGAATCTCCGAGCTTGAAGACAAGGGTGAGGAACTAGAACAATCTTACAAAGACAATATAAAATAATGAGAAGATGGCAATAGGAATTCCAATACATATATGTGTAGATGTAACCAACCGTCTTATTAAATAAGAGACACAGAGCCAATGTAAAGATAAAAGCCCAAGAGGTCAGAGCTAAGAGCCTTACCCGCTTTCGGCCAGCTAGCCTCTCCCGCCAAGAGACCTCTCTGAAAAGGAACTACTACCTGTGCGTTCGACATTAAATAAGAGTTCTGTTCTGCCTTCTCATTGGTTGTAAACCCAACTACGTGACTGCCTCGTCGCTGCCTCTCTGTACAGACCTCCTAAGTCTTCTATGGTTGGTATTGAGATTAAGGGCGTGTGTCTCCAATGCTGGCTGTATCCTTGAACACACAGAGATCTACCTAGTTCTGCTTACCAAGTGCTGGGATTAAAGGCGTGCACCACTACCGCCCTGGCTTTTGCTATGGCTTGCTAATAGCTCTGACCCCTAAGCAACTTTATTTATTAACATACAAATAAAATCACATTTCAGCACAAATAAAATACCACTATATATATGACATTCTGAAAAGATGAATTCTACAGATAAGAGGAGAAAAATCAAGTTGTAATGGCATAGAAAATATTTTTAAAAGAATCACAATAGAAAATTTTTTCGGTTAAGAAAGATGCCAGTTCAGACTCAGGAGGCATTTAGTACTCCAAACAGATGAGACCAGAAAAGAATATCTCCTTATCATACTGTAATTAAAACACTAAACACACAAAGCAAGGACAGTGTTATTGAAAGCAGCAAGGGAGCAACAGCAAGTCACATATAAAGGCAGACCTAAGAGAATAATAGCAGCTTATTCAGCTGAAAATTTAAAAACTGTATCTTAGAATAATATATTTTAAGTTCAGAAAGATAGCAACTGCCAACGCAGACTATTATACCCAGCAAAGCTACCTTTCTGCCATAATTGAAAGGAAAATTAAAACTTTCCACGATAAAAACAGAGTAAAGTATCTTATCACCAAGCCACCTCTACAGAAGATACTTGAAGGAAGCTTTCAGGCTTATAAAACATAAATCAGTCCACAAAGTCACACTAGAATAATAGGAAAGCAAGCAAGAAAAAAGGAAAACTAAATGCTACAAAAATCAACAAATGACAGAAATCAATATATGCCTTTGAATAATGACTCTTAATATCTAAAGTCTCCAAACTTAATATTTGAATTCTCCAATCAAATGACTGAGACTAGTAGATTGGATCATAACCCAGGAATCATCTATTTGCTGCCTTCAAGAAATTAAGGTAGCGACCAATCAATAGGACATTATGATTCTAAACATAGACACCTTGAACAGACATGTACCCAATTATATAAAATAAATACTATTAGATATAAAGTCAAAGATTAATCTTAGTATAATGGTAGCACACCAACTGACAGGTTTTAACCACAAAATATAGACAGATATATAATAAATGATATTATATATTAAATGGACTTTACAGACTTCTACAGAGCATTCCATCCAAACACTTCTGGATAACCTCTTTCTTAGAAGCCCACAGAATTTTCACTAAAATCAGTCATTTAACACAAAGAAAATCTTAACAAGCATAGGAAAATTGAAATAATTCCTTGTATTCTGTGTAGATGTAACCAACCGTCTTATAAATAAGAAACACAGAACCAATGCAAAGAAGAAAGCCAAGAGGTCAGAGCTAAGAGATAAAACCTTACCCTTCCTCCTGCAGTGGTCCTACCTCTCCGAAGGAGCCGCTACTTCCTGTGTTAAAGTCTTTATATAGTCTCTGTTCTGCCTTCTCATTGGTTATAAACCCAACCACAGGACTGCCTCATCACGGCCTGTCTGTATAGACCTCCAGGTGTTCTATGGTTGGTATTGAGATTAAAGGCATGTGTATCCAATGCTGGCTGTATCCCTGAACACACAGAGACTTACCTAGCTCTGTCTACCAAGTGCTGTGATCACAAGCGTACACCACCACTGCCCTGCTTTCCTATGGCTTGCTAATAGCTCTGACCCCCAGGCAACTTTATTTATTAACATACAAATAACATTTAATTACAAAAGAAAATATCACCATAATTCTGTCTGAACACAATGGAATAAGATTACAAATTAGGCCGGGCGGTGGTGGTGCATGCCTTTAATCCCAGCACTCGGGAGGCAGAGCCAGGCAGATCTCTGTGAGTTCGAGGCCAGCCTGGGCTACCAAGTGAGTTCCAGGAAAGGCGCAAAGCTACACAGAGAAACCCTGTCTCAAAAAACCAAAAAAAAAAAAAAAGATTACAAATTAACACCAAAAGAAACCCTGAAACATACACAAACTCATGTATATTAAACAAACTATTAAGTTATGAATGAGTTCTTGAAGAAATCAAAAGATATCTTAAAATTCCTAGAAGCAAATGAAAATGAAAATGTAGCATAAAAAACTTATGAGATGCAAAATAAAAACACCCCAAATGAAAACATCCTGTGAAAGAAGTTTACAGGGCTAAGAAGCCACACAGAAAAGTGTCAGTTACACAGCTTTATGTTATACCTCAAGGCCCTTCCAATAAAACTAAGCAAGGATGCATCAGATTGCTGTAATTAAAATATAGGTAGGGGATTTCTGAATAGGACTTCAATTGTTCAGGAAAAAAGACAAATACTTGACAAATTAGATCTCATTAAATTTTAAATATTTAGTCATCATTTTATGTATATGGGTGTTTTTATCTATGCATGCCCACCAGAAAAAGGTATCAGGTCCCATGGGACTACAGTTATAGACAGAAGTAAGCTGCCATGTTGGTGCTTGGAATTAAACTTAGAACCTCTGGAAGATTAGCCAATGCTCTTAACTACTGAGCCATCGCTCCAGCCCTTGTGAAATTTAAAAGCTTCTGTACAGCAAAGGAAATTGTCAGTAGAGTGAAAAGGCAGCCCACATAATAAAAAATATTTGCCATCTATACATCTGAGGGAGGAATGTTATATTGTATATAAAAAAGAATTCAAGAAACTAAATATCAAGAATTCAAACAACCCAAATAAAAATATGCTATGGAACTTAACAGATAGTTCACAAAAAAAGAAATACAAATGGGTAATAAATATTTTATTGAACAAAAACTTTTATATAATATATTCTGATCATGATTTTCCCTCCTCCAAATCTTCAGAGTCTACACAGCTCCCTACCAACCCACGTCCGTGTCCTTTCTTTCTCTTTTAAAACAAACAGGCAGACAAGCAGAAATAAGCAAACTAGAATTTTTTTAAAAGACAAAAATCCTCTCTCTTTCTATCTCTCCCTTTCTCTCTCTCTCTGTCTCTCTCTCTCATACACACACACACACACACACACACACACACACACACATACACACACAGGTAGAATCAATAAAAACCAAAAATCAGATACCATATCATACAAGCAAACACAATGACAAAAAATTGCCCAAACAAAACAATATGAGACAAAATGGCTACAAAAATACCATTGAGTTCATTTTGTGTTGGCCATCTACTACTGGGAATGAGGCCTGGCCTTAAATGTGGTTAATATCCAAGTGAGACTCGATTGTAGAAAACTAATTTATCCTTTGCAAGAATGAGTCAATTACAGATATCTTCTTGGTTAGGGATGAAATCTGTGTCCACTTTCCCTCTCATCACTGGGACCCCATCTAGCTTGAACCTCTGCAGGCCCTGTGTATGCTGCCACAAACTTTATGAATTCATATGTGCATCAGTGCTGGTTCCTTGGTGTCTTCCATCCCTTCTGGCTCTTACAAATTTTATGTATTCTCTTTTGTATAGTTCCCTAAATTAATAAACATTCTTATGTGTTCAACATAATTAGCCATCAGAGAAATGCAAATTAAAACTTTTTGACATTACATCTCACCCCATTCAAAAAGGCTATCATCAAGAAAACAAATGTGGTGAGGATGTGGGGAAAGGAGAACTCTTATGCAATGTTGGTTGGAGTCTAAATTGGTGTAACTACTATTGAAGTCAGCATGGAGGTTTCTAAAAAAGCTAAAAATAGAAATACCATACAACCCAGTTATACCATTCCTAGGTATCTGCCCAAAGAGCATTATATCCTACTACACAATTACATATCCACTTCCATTGTTACTCTGTTCTCAATAACTAGGAAATGAAATCATACTACATATTTATCAACTAATGAATAGAAAATGAAACTTTGGTTTATATACATAATAGAATTCATTCAAATATTAAGAAAAATGAAATTATGAGATTTTCAGATAAATAGATCTAAATAGAAAATAATTGTACTAAGTGAAGTGATCCAGGCACTATAAACCTGATTTTAAAAATACCCTGGGGGTGTCATAGGTCCTAAGGGGAAACCTAACATAATTGTTTTGCTAGGCAATCATGTTGTCAAATTGCCTTCTAAATATTTACGTTTATACCCATAGATTAGTGCTTCTTTCAAACTTAGTGAACCCCCTTTTTGCATTGGGTAGTATTCAATATGGAGACTCATAATTGGTCAAAGTACTGTGTAACCAGAAGTTTTCTCCGGTCCCAACTGCCCCCCGTGGTCCCATTTCAAAAGCAATATATCCTTAGACATAAATTTTGAAGTCAAAATACCTTTAAAATATATATATTAGTTTAACTCAGTGGCCTTTACAATCAAATGTCTTTCTGCAGTTAAAAATCTCAAAGACAATATAATCCAGACCCTCTGTGATTTCCATCTTTACATGACTTAACTTTTATATTATTCTTATTTTCTCTTTAAAGACTTTATTTTTTAAAACTATTTATTTCTAAGTTTCAAAATTTATGTCTAAGGATATGTTGCTTTGGAAAAGAAGTTCTGCTTTTCTTTCCACAGAAGATGAGAAGCTATGGATTCCTTCCAGGTTAATATGGTTCCATCAAGGAAGACCCCCTGAGTGGCCTCCAGACAATCCAACATCCAAAACAGCTTCAAGGCAACTGGCTCAGAGAATACAGCCTCGCAGACTACTCCAGTCATGACTTGACCATAGTCCTAAAATTCTCTTTGTGTCCCCATAAGACTACCAGCACCAAGTAGTAAGAGAAGCTACACTCAAATTCTCAAAATATTGTTTATAAATGTTTATTTTTATTTAAAGGAGGTTGATTATAAATGCAATCTCTTTTTAAAGAAGAAAAGAGGATAGTATAGATATGATAGGATAAAAGGGTAGATTATTGAATCTAATTTTAAAGAGCAAAAACTTGTTTAAAATATTTTACATTGCTATGGATTTTAGTTTATTGATACAAATTTGTAGTTAATTTTATACTATATATATTTCTACTCTGGTTAAGGTACTATATTTGTACAGCTCATCTGAAATTGTAACATATAATTTAGAAATACAGATTAATAATTAGTTATCCATAATAATCAAACTTACAGTCATGTTAATCAAGTTATCTAGGTATACATAAATATATTTCAATTAGGTACGTAATCTTCAAATACTTCAAAGACCTACAGAATATGTCATTTAAATTTTTTTAAAAACTTAGAATTTCTGGACAGTGAGACACGTCTGTTCCTGGCAATACCGATTTACTTCAAAGAGAAAGATGGGTATCGAAGACACTCTATACAGAGTTTATCTTCTTGGCAAAAATAGCCATTTGGTCAAGAACTGCTCTTGCCTGGACTGCTGATAGTATATTGTATAAGCTGGAAATACAGGACCCATAGGAAAATGACCACTAAATTTGCCAAAACAAGGCAAAACATTCCTTCAGGTTCCTGCTTGTCAGAGGAGACTGCCAGATATTCTACAGGACACAGGAAAAAGTGACTGAGAGACTAGACCTATGGGCTAAAAATGGATGCCCCAACATTGCAGAGGAACTTTGGGTGACTGTCTAGGCAGCCAGCTGATGGGTGATATCTTTCTGTATGTTGTGAATATGTTTTGCTCTGATTGGTTGATGAATAAAGCTGTTTGGCCAATGGTAAGGCAGAATAAGGTTAGGTGGGACATTACAACTAGAGAGAGAGGAAGGAGGAAGAAAGAGCAGAGGAGATGCTGCTAGCCACCACCTGGAGAAGCAAGATGTATAAGTACCAGTAAGCCACAAGCCACGTGGCAAAGTATAGATTTATAGAAATGGGTTAATTTAAGATGTAAGAGCTAGCTAGCAAGAAGCCTGAGCCATTAGGCCATACAGTTTGTAATTAATATAAGCCTCTATGTGTTCATTTGGGTCTGAGTGGCTGTGGTACCATAGGGCTGAGGGAGCCAGACGGGACCAGGAAAACATCCAGCTACAGCCAGCTATCTCTCTCATTCTAGATTTTTGGAAGTTGCTTACAATGTACTTCCTGTGTACTTAGGCAATATTATATCCTTCTGGGGTCTTTGATGCAGTTGAAGACTAGATAGTTATAATTTTCCTTGATTATGATAAAAGATAAATTAGATATGAAAACTTAGACTCACAAATATAGGATAGATAGAATATTTTCTTTAAATTTACCAAATATAAATAGACTAGATATTGTAAATGTAATTCTTCCTTGATTGCTATTCTATTATATATAATTTTACTATGTTAAAGTTAAAACCATCCTTTTTGATTAGGTAGAAAATGGGAAGTGCTGGGGGATGTCTTTCTGTATGCTGTAAATGTATGTTGTTCCCATTGGTTAATGAATAATAATAATAATTAATTAATAATAATAGGCAGGCGGGAAAATCCAAGGACAGAGACAGGAAAGAGAAAGTCAGAGTCTAGAGAGACACCATCCCACCATCCAGGGAGCAGCAAGTAATGGCACACAGGTAAAGCCACAGAACACGTGGTGACATATAGACTAATAGAAATGGGCTGAGTTTAGTTATAAGAACTAGCTAACAAGAAACTTGAGTGTAGCATGAATCTTAAAAGTTCTTATTTATAAAATCAAACCTGAGGCCAGTTATTGGGGTGAACACTGGAAGGTCAGAGAGAAAGAACAAACCACAACTAACCTCACCTGGCCAACTTCTCAGCTGATCTTGCTTCCTCAGACTGGATGCCCCGAGCCCTCATCCAGAATGGGTCTCAGCTGAACTGCTGCTCAAAAGCCTGAATGCTTAACCAGGCCAAATGCCTCTCTAGGGCTGAGTGGTCACCAGCCATCCATATTATATAAGAACAGGGCACAACAACTGATGATCTTCCAAAGACACCAACGGCTCTACCTTTAAAATGGTTAACAGACAAGCCTGTATGGGTTCAGCAATGGCCTTTAACAACAGAGAAACTCCAGGCTTTAGAAGAGCTGGTAGAAGAGCAGTTAAAGGCTCAGCATATTGAAGAATCAACCAGCCCTTGGAATTCTCCTGTATTTGTTATTAAAAAGAAATCTGGTAAATGGAGAATGGTAACAGACCTTAGAGCAATTAACAAAGTAATTCAGCCAATGGGCTCTCTACAATCTGGAATTCCTTTGCCTACTCTGTTACCAAAAGGATGGCCTCTCATAGTTATTGATTTAAAAGACTGTTTCTTTTCAATACCCTTACAAGAAAAAGACAGAGAAAGATTTGCTTTCACAGTGCCTACTTATAACAATTCTCAACCGGTTAAAAGATTTCAATGGAGGGTCCTACCACAGGGAATGTTGAATAGCCCAACTCTGTGTCAATATTTTGTACAACAACCATTAGAAGTGATACGTAAAAAGTTTCCTAAATCTATAATTTATCATTATATGGATGATATTTTACTAGCTGACTCAAATGCAGAGGCTTTCATCCTTACATTGGCTTTGTGTTTATTATTTAATAAGGCGGTTGGTTACATCTACACTTGAGCCATAGGCTATGGAAATACAGTTTATAATTAATATATGCCTCTGTGTGTTTATTTGGGTCTGAGCAGCTGCAGGACCAGGTGGGACACAGGAAAACTTCTAGCTACAGTACTGAGAAAAAGTAACTGTGGAGTGCTCAACTCTAAATGAGGCATCTATACAAACCCTCACATGACTCAAAGAACATCACAGAAGAGATGGACAGAAAAATTGTAAGAGCCAGAGGGTGAAGGAGGCCACTATGATATGCTATCTTTTGGACATGGCATGGTAATTGTACTCATGATCTCACAATAGCTATAGTTACCTGCCCAAGATATTTGCAAGATTAAGCCAGTCAATAATTCCAATATGGCTGGTGGATGTATACATGAGCCTTCTCCCCCAACAACTCCCCACCAAGGTAAGATGCTATTGGCACTTGATGGCTTCTTTGTGAAAAGGTAGTAATTTTTCTTCAGGGGTGTAGCCACTGAGGTTGTACATGCTTATGCAGGCAACATTAATTTGGACCTAGTAAGTTAGGAAAAAAGAGGAAGGGAACATGAAGGTGGGAGGGGCATGTGTAAGGGGGATCCAGGTATTCTGGGAGTGGGGATTTGGGGATGGATATTATCAAAACTTATTATTTATATTTATGAAATAGTCAAAGAATAAGTTTAAAATATTAAATAAAAATACAAATTAAAAAAGAAAATATATAAGGTAGGTCTTCTTTCCTACCATTTTGGACAGTGTTGTTTACTGTGAAACAATTATCCTAAAAATGGCATATGACATAATAATAGTCTTTGATGTGACATCATTTCGCCAATTGAACATTAAGCTATAAAGTTAATTTTGGGGTCTGAGAAAATGTAGCTTGTTTGTCTAAATGGTCCCTTACTTCTTTATCCATGGCTTTCTTTAGTTATTAAATGCATTTATAGTAGAAATAAAAATTTTCTAAAAATATGTCATGTAGACAAATTTCTAAATGGTCTTAATAAATAAAAAACACAGAGCCAAATATAGGGGTGAAATCCTTAGAGAAAGATCAGAAGAATAAGATAAACCATGAGCTAACCTCACCTCACCAACTCCACAGCTTCAAAGAAAGCTTCTTCCTGTATACTTACGTTTATATGCGTTTTCTGTTCTGTTCTCTTATTGGCTCTCTCAGCCCAGCTACATCACTTCCTCTTCCTACACAGCTCTGTAACTTTCTTTCAGTCTATACAGACCTCCAGACCTCTATGATTGGTATTGGGATTAAAGGTGTGTGTCACCAGCTTGACTCTGTTCCCTTGTGTGGCCTTGAACACACAGAGATCCTGCCTGCTAAGTGAAAGGATTAAGGGTGTGTGCTACTGATGTCTGACTTCTTTGTATACTTATAATGGCTAGCCTTTTTCCTCTGATCTCCAGGCAAGCTTTATTTATTAAAGTACAAATAAAATATCACCACATTTGAGCACAAATAAAATAACACTACACTGTCATCCTCTCAGGACACTAGTCAGTTTGATGAAGCTCATTAATAAAGCAGAAATCCATAAATTCCTTCCTGCTCTGTGAAGGAAATATCTCTCTCCTTTTTTATTGACATGTGTGGCCTCACTAGTAATGAGGTGATGGAAAGGCTAGTTTTCAGTAGAAAATGATGGCAAAAAGATTGGTTTAGTAGCTGGACTATGAGCTCTAGGCTTCAGAAAGCATTGCAGAACTAATCTCTGCATCCCTAGGTACACTAGGAGCATCACAGTTGTCTGAAGATGCCAGAGCCTATTTCTCCCAACAAAATGTCCTTGTAGCCACCCTGACAAAATCTTTTTTTGTAGTACACTCACATTTTTCTAGCTGCATTCAGAACTCATCCCTAGGTTATGACAAGATGACACTACCTGAGATGAGTCCCTGTGGGTCTCTCTGGTTCAAATCAAGGACTACTTTAATTTCATAGGAGACTCTGGACACAACCGAGTTATAAAGAGTGATGTCCACCTGTCTCAGTGGGGCTTACAGCTAAAAGATCCTGTGAGGACTCATCTGTTCTCAACTTACTGCATTTGCTTTCATCATCAGTTGTTGAGGCAGATGTGTTCCCTACCTAGTTATGGCACTGCATGTCACTTATATATTTTGCACTTAAATCATTTTAGAAGATCTGGATAAGAGAATTCCATATCTTAATTATACCAGAGTTGTGACCTGTTTTTCATTGTGCCTTGACCTCACATCTTCTCTTTATAACCTTTCCCAAAAATGAAAGCCCCATGAAGCAAAGAGTATACATATTCCCTGGGGATCACCACCAGCTCTTTTAGCTATCAATTTCAGCAAGTATCCCAAGAATTCTTAAGCCTGTTTCCACAGCCTATTCAGTTTTGGACCACATCTTAAGGCATGTAAATCCCCATAAATGAGAGTTCATTAAGGCACAGCCACTTGGAGTGGACTTGAATATACAGCCTAGGGTTTATATATGCTTTTTCATAAGATTCCTCTTGGTGGGACTGTAAGCTAGAATGAGAAGAAAGTCTACTCCCACTCTTCGATGTAAAGCTCTTAGCAGTGTAACCATTATGAATGGATTCTTGGCATTCAAAATTGTTATGAAGGTGTTTTAGTCAAGGAAGAAAGATAGCACATATTTCACTTAATCTGTTACTGTGATTTATAACTTCTAAATATTTAGAGGAAGTGATATATGGACTTCAGAAAGTTCTCTTGGGCTCTGCAAAGACTAAAAATGTGCTGGATAAAAAGTAGAAAACAATTGAACTAGAGTTCTCAGGGAGAAGAAATGTCAGCTGAGCAATTGTCATGATCATATTGCCCAGTGGGCATATCTGGGAGGATATTTTCTTGGTTGACGGTTGATATAGGAGGGCCTAGCTTCCCACAGTTGACTGTGCTACCTCTGGGCAGGTGGGCCTGGACAGGGTAGCTGAGCAAGTGAGGGGCATGATGCCAGTAATCAGTTTCCCTCCATAGTATCTGCCTCCAGGTACTTCCTTTAAGCTCTTGCCCTGACTTCCCAAAGTGATAGACTATGACATGAAAGTGTAAGCCAAGTAAACCCTTTCCTCTCCCAAGTTGTTTTTGGTCAGTGTTTTATAACAACAACAGAAAGCGAACTTGAGCACTCTCATATGTCTTTTTAATAACCATATGTAATTTTAATCTTCATTCTAAATGCATTTCTTTTTTTCACTTCTCTTTCAGTTTTGAACTATATCTTCAGCTACATGAAATCTATAAAGGCTCTGTTATAGGTTGAATACTGGCAATAATTTTTATGGGATCCCCAAATGTTAGACTTCAGAATATGGTCACTCATGTATCAAGCACAGAGAAACACTTCATCATCAAAAGTAACCCAATTACCTTGATTCACAGCACTTTTCCATACTACTTCATCCACACAACTTTCCAGTAATATCATTTAGTTTGCACCCACTCTCTTTACTTGGTTTTCATCCTGGCATTGTCCTCCCAGATTTTGATAAGCAGTTTTGTTCCTTTGGGATATCCAATCACTTCTCAGAAAAAAACTCCAGTGGTAGCAAGTGGTTACGTATACAGTTGAACATCTTTTAGATATGGTCCTATTCTCAAATATGTAAGTAATGATTGAAATTGTTTTGTAATTTAGGCTAAGAAGAACACTTTCATCAGTTTTTTCTTATCCTCCATCTCTTTGGCACAGTTAAATTTCAAAACATATCATTCAATACCAGAAGCTGCTGACTTAACTAGATATGTCTGTTTTCACAATTCCCAAGAGAATCTATTCTTTTATGTCATTCCATTGGTTTATCATTCCAAGTTCAATTTACTTTCAGAGGTTAGACTTTCAGAAAGTCCAGTTACAAATTAATACATATTATAACTACCGTCATTGATCTCTTAACTAGCTTTCCTATCAGATGATCTTCTTTCTCACATGTATGCATATATCACATATATCAAGTGTTTTTACCATGCTTGAAAATTGTCCAATAAATTTAATCAATTAATATTATCAAGCACAGTGAATTGAAATAAATGAATAAAACCATCATTAGAACCATACCTAATTTATTGATGAATAAATGTGGTAAAAGCCTATCTTCAGAGCCAAACAGAACAGGATTAAAATATTAGATCTTGGGTATATCTGTGTGGTTTTGAGCAAGTAATTTATCTAAATGAACTTCAGTTTATCCCACTATAAAATTACAACAATGAGATCAAGTTTGCCAGTCAATTTTAGGAGAGCCCATAAAGTAAGTAGAGTGTATGGGGAATTAAGTCATTATAGATTCTGGAACATATTAAGGACAACACTAGATTAGTAAAGCCCTACCACAATACCCCTAATTTCGCATCAAATATTTCCTCTGAATAGTAACCAGGGACCAAGATTATAGCTTTTGGCAAAGACTGTTCTAAGAATAAATAGTGACTGCTCAGTTTCAACTAAAAAAGGTGTCCACAATATGGCCCTCTCTCCAACCTTCCCTTGGTCACATGTGCATATCAACTTCATAGTGTTCTCATCACTGGCCATCTAGAAGCTAGCAGACAACAGGCTTTTCTGGAAAGTCGGTCACTTTATCTTGCTAAAACTATCCAGTGGAATTGACAAAACAGGCAGCCCAAACAATAAATCTCTCAACTACTTCAAGAGAACAGCCACATTTTTATGCTCCACTGAAAAAAATATATAGCTTCCTGACAGTAACTCTTTTACAGAGAAAATTTCTAACTCCTAACTCCAAAGCTTCTGGACAGTATTCTGGAATTCCAACTTGTCAGTAGAAAGCAAATAAAGTTTAACACTTCATATTCTCTCTCTCTCTCTCTGTCTCTCTCTGTCTCTGTCTCTGTTTCTGTCTGTCTGTCTGTCTGTCTCTCTGTCTCTGTCTCTGTCTCTCTCTCTATCTCTCTCTATCTGTCTCTCTCTCTCTCTCCCTCCCTCTCCCTTCCTTCATATCTCCACCTCTCTTTCTAATCTTAGGAAAGACTATTTATATGACTAGTCATTATATAAATTCCATACATATGACATTGTTGCCAAAGACTAAATTTATTTCGTTAATATCAGATGTCTTATACCAGTTGAAAATATGAAATTAACAGCATTGGAAACACAATTGATTTTCAGATAGGAAATTGTATTGTTTGGCTGTGCATTCTTAGAGTGTTAGATTCTCTAAGAACCCTTAAAATGATGCTTTATAATTTAACTAATGCAAAAAGTTTATTCCTATCAGAGGTTGGCTAGCCTCTGCATGAACAGCTCTCCAGTGATGGGGAAATAAGTACATTCTGAAGCAATTCAGTCTTTTAATGGCCAGTTCAGATTGTCATAAAGTTCTTTGTTTGTTTTTATTGTTTGTTTTTTTGTTTGTTTTTTGTTTTTTGTTTTTTGTTTTTCGAGACAGGGTTTCTCTGTGTAGCTTTGCGCCTTTCCTGGAACTCACTTGGTAGCCCAGGCTGGCCTCGAACTCACAGAGATCCGCCTGGCTCTGCCTCCCGAGTGCTGGGATTAAAGGCATGCACCACCACCGCCCGGCTGTCATAAAGTTCTTTACTGAGCCAAATGACAACACTGTGCCAGTTTCATAAATAGGAATTGCTGCCCAAGTAGGACACTGAAGACATTTATCAAAATATAAAATAAATCAATTCACAAAACTTGTGTAGATGATGTTTGCTGTTTTCCAAAATAATCTATGATAAGAATAATATGGAAAGATTTGAACTACATGAAAACATATATAATAGGATAACAATAAGATCAGGAAGTTTTAGAGGAAACCCCTAAGATTAAATGGATCATGTTTCTGAATTAACAGAAAAAAATTAACTTCTCTGCTAACAACAATTACAAATCCTTTTACTTCCCTTGGAAAATTCTTTACTAATTGCCCTCTGTCATTTGTTCATGCAACATATTGATTGAATGCATATTATATTTGCTCCAAGCCCTCACGGACTCACTGGAGCTATATTAGTGAACTGAACAAACTTCTAGTTGTACTTATGTTATCCCTCTATACCTGTCTAGCACATCCATGTAGCTAGATTCCACACTGACCCTGTACTTGTCCTCTAAATCTGAAGTTATTTGCACCTAATGCCTCTACTTTTTCATTTTCCGTTCACAACCAGCTTGGTGTTTTTGGCACATATCCATGTTCTTTCAATTAAACAGCTCCTCTGCTCTCATCGTTAGAGAGTTGATAATTTCCAAAGCAAACAAACTTGATCTCTCAACTATACTTAGTATTGTGTTAGCTTCTCACCAAAACTTTCAAATTCCTGAAATCCACGACACTCAAATCCTTTTATTCTATTTTGTTCATCTCCTTTTATTTTATCAACTGTCTAAATCTTGATAAACATTTGGGTTTCATTCTCAGGCAAATGTTCTTTTCATGTTACACAGGTTTCCAGGATAATCTCATTAATCTATTTGGTATTTAACTAATAAGTCAGACCTCTAACTTCAAACCCTACATCCAACAGTTTACTTGGCATCTCTACTTGGATATTTCATAGACACTCCAATTTTCCTTCTTAAATGTTCTTGTAATAGTCTATTTTGCATCACAGTAAGAAAATGCCTGATACTAGGTAAATTATAAGTAAAAAGGATCTGTTTATATCACAGTTCTGGATAGCCAATAGATAACTTCAGCATCTATTTCATTCTGATGAAGGCTTCATGATGGATGGCATCACATAGTGGGAATAAGAGAAAGAGAAGTAGCATGTGAAGAGAAAGAAAGCAAAAAATCGAAAAGTAGCAAGTCTTTATCTTTTATAGTAATTTCTTCCAGGAATTAATCTACTCCTAAGTTTCCTGTTTCACAAGATAAGCATTAATTCCTTATGAGTTTAAGGCCCTATAAAATTATCACACACAAGGCCCCGCATATAAAATATACCAATATTTCAATAACATGGAATTGGAGACTAACCTTCCAAAACATGAATCTTTGAAGGACAAACAATATATAAAACCCAGTTGTCCTTTTTTGTTTGTCTCACCTTATAAATAGCACTCATATGCTTTGTGTTGTGGTACATTCCCATACTCCCAGAATGAGAGAAGGGTAGATGAAAGTATCATGAGTTTGAAGCCAACCTGTATTAACAAAGCCCTGTCCCCCAAATATGTCTAAAACACCAGTATACACTGTGTTATCCAGGGTTGCCTAAAGAAGCTTACAGAATAAATGTATATTAAAAGGGAAATTGGAAATGAAAATAGTAGAATACAACTGATTTGAAGGAGGAAATGGAAAACTGGATGATTGTCGGAGGAGAAGGGTGTTCAAAACAGAATGAATGAAGGATACAGAAAAAATAATGCTCAAGATGGTTGAAAAAGCCATTGGGAATCATACTATTATTTGTTTACCTAAAATTTCATATAATACATATAAGGAGAGAGAGAGAGAGAGAGAGAGAGAGAGAGAGAGAGAGAGAGATCAAATGAAGTTATCCCACATGGGCAGATCATATCTTCCTACCCAAGATTCATAGATCATATTTTTTTAAAAAATGCAATATCTAGCATGAGAAACACCCTTTTGAGTTGTTGGAGAGGAAACCAAGAGACTTCCAAAACAATATAGGCTGTTGTTGTTATCCTTGGTTGCCTCCCAAAAGTTGAAGGTAAGGTTCTATTGCTAAAAATACCATCCTCTTACACAGAACCTGGAGGATTCAATCTGTTTATGACCTGAAATCCTCCTCTCTGAGGACGTTCCCAAAGGAGGGAAGCTACCAACAGTCCTATGCAGCTGTGAAGCCTGTAAACAATGACCAGCATGGCATAATAGCCCTAAGGATGCCATAGTGGCACTCATATTTCACCACCAGCTCTCTAGTTGGACTTAAACTTCACTCAACAGGAAGGAAATAATTTAAGGTACTGGAAACCTACCTAAGTACTCAGGGTCAGTGGGGTCATGTATCTTAGAGGAGAACCTACTACCACCACTTTCCTAAACTAAAATAACTCTTGACTGTATTCTAAATATTTATAGCTGTGACCAAAAATAAGTGTAGCTCACACCCCTCATCAAAGAAACTTTTCTTTGCAATAGATAGAACCATTACAGAAAAACACAACTAGTCAAAATGCAGAGAAGTGATGATAACAAGGGGTTATTGTGTGGTTCACAGCTCCAATTTGTACATCTACAACACAACTCCTACACCTAAAACTCAGGAAACATCACAGAACAGGGGACAGAAATATTGTAAGACTCAGAGGACTAGAAAATTTGCTTTGAGACTGTGTCTTCTGTAAATTACAGGGAAATTTCACCCATGAAACCTCAACATTGTAACTACCTAAACACAACCTGAACAATGATACTATCAATAGATGTGCTAAAATGGATGGTAGAACTATCACAGGGTCCCACCTCTAGACAAAGAACTAAAGGTAACTAATGAATGCTGAGAGTGAGAAAAATAGTTTTCCCCAGGGATTGATTATCCAACACCAAGTGGTCAGTCTCGAAATGATATACATACAAGCAGCATTAAACAGACTAAGAAGCTTGTATTTATATACTTAGGTATACACACACACACACACAGAGAGAGAGAGAGAGAGAGAGAGAGAGAGAGAGAGAGAGAGATTGATATATCATTAATAATTAAAGGAAAAAAGGTCATGACATCTACAGAAAGTAAGGTGTACATAGGAGAAATTGGAGAGAGGAAAGAGAAAGGGGAAAATAAGTTAATTGTGTTTTTATCTTTAAAAATTAGAATTAAAAATAATTAAACAATAAATTTACATTTAAGGGAGATTGATTTACAAAATATGGTTCCAGAAGTCCAACAATGGATTTCTCATACTGGGGAGGATGAGAATCTAGTAGTTATTCAATCTACAAAGTTGGATGTCTCAGAAATCCCATCTGGTACTGAAAACCTAGAGGATCCCTTAAGGCTATATTGGAAAGCCAGAGAAGTTGGTTTTAATATCAGCAAAGGAATAGAGTAGAGATAGCAGCAGGATAGATTAACTTGCCAATAAGAGTGAAAACTGACAGACTAATAATAATAATAATAATAATAATAATAATAATAATGTTACCATCTTCTATTTTTCATCTGGGATGCGGATTGTAGAAAGTACAATCCACAATTAGGGTAGGTCTGCCCACTTCAAACCATCTAATTGAGAAAGTCTCTTACAATAATGCCCAGAAACTTGCATTTCCAGATCCAGTCAAGTTGACAACAAAGATTAATGATCACAAGCACTTAGATATCCATACTATAGAATTATAGTATGGCTTGGACTTTCATATTCTATCAACCTCCAAAGCATTTTATGTATTTTGGAATCTTTACAATCTTCTCTATCCTTGCTCTTGTACCACTATTCACACACACACACACACACACACACACACACACACACATATCACTGTTCTTGTCAGTAACAATGTGTTCAAGAAAACTATAACCAGAGACACATCTGCAGTTAAGCAAATGGGCTTTATATTCATTTCTGTGAATGGAAACACTTTCCACAGGAATCCTGGATTATCTCAGTAAGAAGGTGTTAAAATAATATGTGATAAGAATTAGATTTTAGTTGGCTCAAAATGCAGCATTTTTTGGATTGCTAAATTCAAGTTGCAATTGTGAAAAAGCACCAATCATCCCAGCAGACAGGAAGATGTTCAGTATTTTGCAGGAGACAAATTCACCTTGTTTTGTCTGTGCTTTGATAAAATTGTGACATGCCTTTATTTTATTTCATCTTGTCATTGTCTCAAAATTACTATTTGATGTTGATGTTCTAGGAAGTTATTTATGCCAAAAAGTAGAATAATATGCCTGAGCTGTGAGTGTCAGGCCATCATGTCAAATATCATGGATTTCTCTTTAACACTTTCCTTTTTCATTTATATCTTTGTTTTAATTTTTGTTTTACATTTCTTAGTCATTCACTCACAAATTAGCAGTATAGAGAATTCCATCTACATTATTAATCTGATTGTGTCCTGTAGTGGGTAGCCATTCCAGCTTCGATCTGGAAGTTCCAACCCCCATTGAGGCTTTGGTAACTGTCACGCCTACAAGGTGTGGCTGAGAGAGGACCCTGAAGACGCCAGATCTTGATGTGCCGGCTCTCTTGGTTCCTGGACCCTAGATGCTGGAGGTAGACTGAGCAGAGTTCTCCAGAGAACACCTCTGGACTACACCACACCTTTCTCAGACCCTGTTACATATCCCTTCACTTGTAAGTTACCCCACAAAAATAAACTTCCCTTTTAACGACGTGGAGTGGCCTTAATAATTTCACCAATATCTGGCACTCATGTGGGGCAAATTCCAAAGGCCTGTGTGGTTCTCACCCTCAGCTTCCTCCCTGACTGGCAGGCACTTGAAGCTGCAGGGTACCACCTGCAGAGCTCCATAAATCCAGGAAAAACCTACACAGTTCCATTCCTGAAAAGGAGCTAATCTGGTCTCAGTTCTGCAGCAAGTTTAGCCCCCAGACCAGCGAAACCACTGTGAGTGAGGCATTCCCCCTCCTCCCTGAGTGCCGGCTTCCTGCCCTAGCCTGAGGCTTCCACAGTTTCAACTAGTTAAAATAGACATGGCAGTGTCCCCTTTGGCACCCTACTTAGGCACAGAGAGGGCTTCGAGCCATGCCTGCTAGCAGACCTATTGTCTGTAGAGGCAGAGAGGAGCTTAGAGCAGCCTGGAACTCTCCATGCCCTGAAGCTCCAGGGAGTCACCAGAAGAACTGCCTACTGCCTGTGCTCACTCTGCTGCCAGCCAAGGCATTCAACAGGCCCTACTTTGGAGCTATGCCAATGCCTCCTGCTGGCTGAAAAGTGCTACTACACCTCCCAACACCACGAAAAGGTAACATAGGCAAACCAACATCTTATTTCAAGTAAAAGTACTTGATAATTTTACACCTTAAAACTGACTAACAAATTTTGAGTAATTCTTGTAATATGGCTGACAACATTACCTCACAAGAATTTAAAAACCTTTTTGCCTGTATGATGAATGACATTTTCCTGGAAATATACGACCTTCCTAAGGCATATCTGGCCTGTACTATTTTGGCATTCATCGTAATAATTCACACAATGTTCACATACTGGTTTAATAATAAGAACAAAGATGAGTCATTATTGGGACTGATAGAGGCTTTAAAAGATAGCAATGAAGGCTTACATAAAAATATTCTTTCTCTGGAATCTGCTAACCAGGATTTCCAAAACAGGCTTATACCCAAAATTGATTTTATTGATAATAAATGTGAATATTTAATGGATAGAGCACTAACTCTCCAGAGTAAAGTTGTGGCTACTCAGACACTGTATGAAAAAGAAAGATTATCATTAATTGATAAGATAAGGTCCAAGGAATCATGTGTTTCAGAAGAACATAAAAATTTCCATGATTCCATGAAAAATCTGGAATCCCTTACAAGAGAGGAGGTTCACTCCCTAGAACAGACCCTAGGTGCTCGTTTGCAAGCCCTGGAAGAAAGTCTCAGTAAACATGTCAAGGGACTTAATAAGCAGAAGGACAAGACCATACAGGTTGTAACATCTCCAAATGGCTCTCATACAATGGCTTATCCTGTTTTCATCCATGAGAAGCCAGCAGATGACACACACATGTATATAATGACATATAATTACAACCAATTTCAACAAGAGACTTTAAAAATATAAAGTAAGCAGTAGTTACATATGGGATACACTCCACATATGTAAGACAAATGTTAAATTCGTGGTCTACCTCACATAGAAGCATTCCAGATGACTGGCATCAGTTAATTTCACCTGTTCTAAAATATAGCTAGCAGTTACAGTGGAAAAGCTGGTTGAGAGAAGAGGCAAGAAATTTGAAACAACAAGGTAAACTCAGAGGTTTTGTGAACTCCCAAGATCAAATACTTGGTGAGGGATGTTTCACTGACAGGAATGTACAAGCCAAATATGATGAGCACACAATATCCCTATGCCGTACAGCAGCTCTAAATGCTTGGGGAAAAATTCCAGAACCTGGAAAACCAATTGGGGTATACACAAAGATATTTTAGGGACCGCACGAACCCTTCACTGATTTTTTACAAAGGCTGATCATAGCTATAATAAAAGCTGTGTCAGATAAAGAATTAAGAAAGTATTAACTGAGTCCTTGGCATTCAACAATGCTAATGCAAAATGCAAAAGAATACTTACTACTTACACCATTAAATGTCATATCAGCTCCTTTGGAAGAATGGATTCAGTATGCTACTGGTGTTGAGTCTCTTAACTACAGTAATAAGGCTGGGATAGGAAAGACAAATCCCAGAGGTGAAAGAAGGCCCATGGTACCAAATGTTTTAAATGTGTACACCAGGTCATATAAGTAAAAACTGTACATGGTGTGCTCCTAGAGGTAATACTACTTCTGGAAATAGCCCAAGCAGGAGACCCCAACCTCCTGGATTATGTAAAAGATGTGGCAAAGGCTGACATTGGACCAGTGAGTACAGATCAAAAATAGATATATGAGGCAACCCTTTACTGGCAGGAAACGCCTCAGGGGGCCTCTTGCAGGCCCCCAAATCAAACGTGGTATGAACATTTCCAGCCACTGTGGAAGAAATTCCTCTTCAGGACAAATGAATAAACCAATGCCTAATGTAAAAACCGATACTGCAATGGATGATAAAGCAGCTCTGATAGATTAATCACAATGGGCAACAAGCTAAGGATATTGTGAAAAAATGTCCTACTTGTTCCTTCTATAACCAAACTCCATTACCTGCAGGGAGCAATCCAAAAGGTATGCAAATAAATGAAATTTGGCAGATGGATCTGTTTCATTTTGCAGAATTTGGAAGATTAAAGTATGTACACCATACCATTGACACCTATTCAGGATTTCAGTGGGCAACTCCTATGAGTTCTAAAAAGGCTGATTCTGTGATTACACACCTATTAGAAGTTATGGCCATCATGGGAATACCTGTACAATTTAAGACAGACAATGCCCCAGCATATATCTCCAATAAAATGAGACAATTCTTTGCTTATTACAATATAAATCATGTTACAGGTATACCACACAATCCCACAGGCCAAGCAGTCATAGAAAGATCCAATTGAACTTTAAATTATGCTAAATAAACAGCAACAGGTAACAATGACTTCTAGAAATAGATTGCATAGTGCTTTATTAACCTTGAATTTTCTCAATGCTGATGAGAAAGGAACAACAGCTGCGGAGAGACATTGGACGACAGACAAAACTCCTGAGCTAAACCAACCGGTTTATTTCAAGGATGTGCTGACCTCAGAATGGAAAACTGGATATGTCCTACGTTAGGGAAGGGGTTTTGCTTTTGTTTCTCCAGGAAAAGAAAAGCTATGGATACCAAAAAAATTAATAAAAATTCGATTCGAACAGGAGAAACTCCTTGATGAGGAGAAGTAAAAGCTCATCCACCAATGTGACATCTCTACAAGTTGTAAGAAAAATTTAACAATCAAAGGTTGGTGTAGGGTTCTGTTTTTGTCTTTCCAAGATAATGGAAATACCCATCTTCCAGAAATCATAAGGCCTTGGATATCCAGATGTTTACAGCAGAAAGAAAGACTCTATTGGTACTAATCTACAAAGGGTAAAATCTCAATGTCTAACATCTATATATCTATCAATCTAGAAAAGTTGTGGTTCCATTTCAGTTATAAACAAAGCTGGCTTTGGAGATGGAATTGGCTCACTCCTTCTCTAAACCCAATCATATTGCTAAAAGAAAATGTTGAGAGATTCTTCAGTCCCATATCAAAAGAGCCCTCTGGTGTGAGACAGAAGGAAACCAATAAAAAGGGACCATTGTCTTCAAGATTCTAATTCTCTCCATGCTTACTCTTGATTTCTCAGAATTCTTTCTTACATGTCATGTCATCTTTAACTCCAACCTTTCCATTTTGATAAACAATAAGTTTTTCCAATAGCAATCTCCGAAGTCTCCAGAAGGAAGATGGGGCCCCAACAACAACCACTCTACCCAATCCAAAATGATGCCATGGTAATCATCATCATACTACATTTCTTGAAGAATTTCAGACAATCTTACCCATTACTCTGAGACTTGCTGTGGAATCTACAGTTAGTCTAACTAAGATTTAACTATCTGAGCTTTCTTACAGTACCCAGCAGAGATACCATCACCCCCTACACAGCAGGAAGGAATTCTAAGAAAACGATGCCCCTTCTCCGTAAGGTTTCATATTTCTCAGGGTAATGGATGATGGTTATAGAGTTGGGGGTGGAAGAAACTATTAAACTCAGTATTCTCCTTAAGAAAAGAAAAAGTGTCTCAAAAAAAGGAAAAGAAGAAATGGAATGGATAAGTATAATATATTATGGTAGATTATTGTTTATACTAGTAAACAAATTTAGTAAAATAGCAGTGCTGTGGGATGGTCTGTATGTCAAATGCTCTGATTGGTCAATAAATAAAACACTGATTGGCCAGTGGCCAGGCAGGAAATATAGGCGAGACTAACAGAGAGGAGAATTGAGAGAACAGGAAGCTGGGAGGAGACACTGCCAGCCACCGCCATGACAAGCAGCATGTGAAGATGCTGGTAAGCCATGAGCCACGTGGCAAGGTATA
>CABHPH010142225.1:0-23068 GCA_902168325.1 Peromyscus nudipes | reverse complement strand
TGCAGTTAAGGTTACACACAGAACACAATCCAGGCCGGGGGGTGTGGCCGCACCTCTGCAAGCCGATTCGGTTGGGCTCGCTCCCGCCGGGGCCGAAGCACGTTGCGCTTGCGCGGAGACGAGCCCACTCCTTTCCCTGCATGGGGGAGGTGACGTCCTGAAGGTCATTAGCCCTCCACTAGGTTTCCTCCGCGTCCTTGACCTTTCTCTCCGTCGAGCTTTTCCTCTTCCCAGTGTATCCTAAAACTGATGTTTAATTGAGACAAATCCAGAATTGTATGAAAATTTATCTTCCTCTCTCTACCCCCCCTCCGTGAGTGGGCTGGGCCGTAGGCCGGAAGCGGAAGTGCTGGTCAGTGTCTGCGGGTTCCGTTCTGGCTATGGAGGAGTCTCCGATCAGGGAGCCGGTGCTGGACGCCAAATCAGAGGTAAATGCGGCCTGGGAGGGGAAGGAGCTGGAGCGGACGATAGCGCCCGGAAGGCTTTTCTCTAACTTGTGTTTCTGCTTCTGTTCCAGGTCACCTGCCAGGTGAGTGACCGCCCCTCGCTGTCGCAGCTGCCGGCATGCCGTCCCCGCCCCTCCTCGTGGGTCCTTCCCCAGGGTTGCATTTTCCCCTTGGACCTGAGGGGATAGCCGCTGCCGGTGTGATTTAGGCTGCTCTGCCCACAGAATGCAGACCAAGCCTTGTTCCGTCTTAATTAGTCAGCCTTTATTCCAAGGTAGGAATATGGTGTTTTAAAGCGTGAGGGTTACGTGAGCAACTACTAATGTTTGTAAAGAGAGCTCCCTTCCTCTTCTCTTCTTCTTTTAACTTTTTTGATTATTTTGCTTTTTATTGGGACAGGGTCTCGCTGAGTAGCCCTGGCTAGCCAGCAACTTTTCTAGGAAGACCAGATTGGCCTTGAACTCTCACAGAGATCCACCTGCCTCTGCTTCAGAAGTGCTGGGATTAAAGGCATGCGCCACCAAGCCCAGCCATTTCTTTCTTTCTTTTTTATTTTAATATTGGTGTTTTGTTTGCATATATGTTTGTGTGAGGATGTCAGGTCCTCTGAAACTGGAGTTACAGACAGTTGTGAGCTGCCATGTGGTTGCTGGTAATTGAACCCGGGTCCTCTGGAAGAGCAGCCAGTGCTGTTAACCACTGAGCTATCTCTCCAGCATATTTTTTTTAAAATAATTTATTTTTATTTTATGTGCATTGGTGTTTTGTGTGCATGTATCTCCATGTGAGGGTGTCAGATCTTGGAGTTACAAACAGTTGTGAGCTGCCATGTGGATTCTGGGAATTGAACCCGGGTCCTCTGGAAGAGTAGTGCTCCTAACCGCTAAGCCATCTTTTCAGCCCCGCCCAGCCATTTCTTTAAGGAAGTTATTTTGAAGTTGAACGATAATTTTTCTAACCTTTTATATTTTACATTAGGAAGAAAAAGTTGACTTTTCAAATTAATAATAACATTTCTCCAAGAAAGTCAGAAAACTGGAGTTTTAGATCAGGAGTTTCCGAAGCTCACATAAAATGTAAGAAAGTGGTGAAGTGAAAACATTGTAAGAATGAAGGGGCCAAGAAAAGTGTCTATTGACTGTTACTTGTCTCCAAATTATTTTTTTTTTCTTTTTAAGTTGAGTTAGGCTCTCCCTAAACTGTTGAGGCTGACTTTAAACTCAGCTTGTAGTCCACACTGACTTCAAACTTGTGGTTGTCTAACTCCAGCATCCCCCAGGTAGCTGGATTTACATGCCTGGCACTCGCTGGCTTATCTTGCTGTTGCTTTTGAAGACTCTTGGGAGAGGACTAAACTCTATGATACCGAGAAACCTACTTATCTTTGCATAACATTATCGGAGTTAGTGGTGCTTAGTCGGTTTGTTTTTGTTTAAGATTTATTTTTATTTTATATGTCTATACAACACATGGGTCCCTGGAGGCCAGAAGAGGCCTTGGAGTCTCTGGAATTGGAATTATAGATGGTTGTGATCTGCTGTGTAGGTGCTGGAAACGGAGCCTGGGTTCTATGCAAGAGCAGCAAGTGCTTTTAACCACCAAGCCATCTCTTCAACCAGAGTTATTATTACTCAGTCTCATGAATTATTTTGTTCATTCTCTTTACATTATGTGTTCTGTTAAGGATGCCCTGAAACTGAACTGTACTGGGCTATAGTTTTTTATTTATTTATTTTATGGAAATTTTCTACCGTAAAGCAACACAAGTCTATCCCTTCCACTTCTGGAGGTCAGAAGGATAAACCCAGTCTTACCAAGGTGAAGGAGGGTTTGGGTATGGCTGGAAGGGAGGGTCTCCTGTTTGTCTTTTCCTGTTCTTAGCTGCGTCCTTTCTTGGTTTGTGGCCTGTGCATGATCCAAACCCCTGCTTCTTCTGACTCAGACCCTCTTGCCTTCCTTCTACAAAGAATGATTACATTGGGATATCCAGGACAATGCAGTCCAAGATCTTAATTTTGTTACATCTTTAATGTCTGCTTTCTCACATGGAGAAAACCCCTGTGATTAGGACATGGTCATATCTGAGTGACCAGTGTAATCCCTTCCACACAGTGATTCACCAGTGATTGGTCATATGATTATGTATATTAAAAAAGCCAAAATAATTTACAAGACTATTAGAATTAATAATGAACTTGGGAATATGATTCAGTTTTGGGTGTTTGTGGGATTTTTTTTTTTTTTTTTTTTGCGTGTTCAGACACAGAGCTGAAAAATATAGTTTTAAACAAGTTTCACAACTTGAAAAAAAATTATACAGTATGTTGCAAATAAACCTACCAAGCTAGGTTTGTATGCCTGTAATTTCAGCACCTGGGTCACCGAAGCAGGAAGGTCACCACAATTGTGAAGCCAGTCTGGGCTTTGCAGAAAAATCTTGTCTCTACCCCCCACCAAAGAAAACAAATTACAACAGGAAAAACAAACAAGCAAAAAACACTTCTAATGAGCTGTTTCACACCTTTATGAGGAAAATTACAGGACCATCGAGGTGGATCACTGGGTGAAGGTGCTTGCTGCCAAGCTTAATGACTTGAGTAAAATCCCTAGAACACTTGGTGAAGCAGAAGACAAACTTATTTCAAGTTGTCCTTTGACCTCCACGTGCCCGAGTAAATACAAGTAAAAAAAATTTTTTAATTGTGAAAAACAAGGGGTCTAGCATGTAGGGACCTAAGAAGTTATTACTTGGTCCTAAGTAATTAGAAACTGAAAAGTCAGCAGCTCTTCTTGTGTCTGTCAGAGAAGTATATCACTAGGCATACATTAGTTTTACTGCAAAAGAAAATCAGCCAGTCAGTAAGTATATTTCGATTGCCAGCCACCCTCTCATGTTTGGAAGTAAGACAGACAAATTCTTAGTGCCAGTATCAAGAGCTGCATTTATCCAGTTCTGTTTGATGCCCTGGCAACCCTGAAGAAACAGCAGCAGGAACCATTAAAAACACAGTAGTCGTTAAGCTTTTCCTCTTTACAGTCAGACAGACATCGGTTTCTGTTCTGGGTTCTGAAATGTGTGACCTTGAGTCCATTACCTAAGCTCTCTGAAACTGGGTTTTGTCATCTGCAAAATGGAAATAATAACTTATAAAACTGTGGTGATTCAGTGAGGCACTGAACAGGTTCGTACCCGGCCTGGCATGTCACCTGTCATGTGTCCGTCCCGAGGGCTGATGAAATCCAAAGGCTCATCATCACCACTCATTCTAATAGTAGGTTTGAGCTGGACAGTAGTGAGGAAACAACTGGGATGGGTTCCACATGCCTCAGGCAACGGTGAGGACCATGTCACCATCTTCTGTTTCAGGACTTGGGTATGGAGCAGCAAGAAAGGTTAAAAATGCTCCAAAGCACTTAGGGTGCCCGGAAGTAGAGAAGAAGTTAAGCCTGTTACAAAAAGCCACTTTCCACATCTTCTGTTGTACATCTGGTAGACGTTTAGGTTCCTTTGTTTGACATTTTGCTTTTCTCCGCTTGTTTTCTGATTCTGCTTATCCCCTTTGTTTTTTTTCTTCATTGCCATTTGGCCAGTTTTTGCCTACCAACAGAAATGAAGCCTTTTCCTTGTACTATGACCCATATTGAAACAAATAGAAGACAGAAGACAGAAATTGGGTATTTGTTCAAGGCAGTGGTTTCTCACGGGATATTTGTGCTGTTGTGTTAAAGCTTATAGATTTTCAGTGGAAACTGGGCATGGCTGTGAGCTCTGACAGCTGCAGATCCCTCAAGTATCCGTATGTGGCAGTGATGCTGAAGGTAGCCGATCATTCTGGCCAAGTGAAGAGCAAGTCCATCGAAATGACAATCCCACAGTTTCAGGTTGGTAGTTGAACTCACCGAAGTTAAGATCACTGCTGTTTCAAAAGCTGTCTGTATACACTCTTTCTCAAGGGAAAATGTTGACTTATTTACTTGCAAATTGATTGTCTTTCCATCATACTAAAAAAAAAATTCTATAAAGTTATTTTCTCTGGGAGTTTGTTAAATTTTTTTCAGTAAGATTTGTGTAGAGTGCCCTTTAATTACTATAACAGCTTTCAATGAATATATTTAGGAATATTTCATCTTCTCTGTGGGATATTTACTCTGAATTAACCTCTTATTATTTTTCTTTAGGTTTAATAATAATTTTAAGCAAAAGTAATCTTTTTGGGGGATAATATTGACATAGGATTTGTAGACTTTACAGGGTGCAGTTCATAGCTAATAGGTATTGATGGGTCTTACTGGCTAGAGATTTAAGTAACTCAGTAGTTTATGCTTAAATTTAGGCATTCATATTATTATTTTACTTACCTTCTGTTCAAGGAAGAAAACAGAAATGTCTTATTTAGGCTTTTCATCACTCTGAAGAGACACCATGACCATGGCAACTTTTTTTTTTTTTTTTTTTTTTAGTCAGGGTTTCTCTGTGTAGCTTTGCGCCTTTCCTGGATCTCGCTCTGTAGACCAGGCTGGGCTCAAACTCACAAAGATCCTCCTGGCTCTGCCTCCCGAGTGCTGGGATTAAAGGCGTGCGCCAACACCGCCCGGCACCATGGCAACTCTTAAAAAGAAAACATTTAATTGGGGTGGCTTGCTTACAGTTTGAGATTCAGTCAGTTATCATGACGGGGAGCATGGTGGCATGCAGGCAGACATGGTGGTGGCTACATCTTGGCTTACAGGCAACAGGAAGTTACTGTCACATTGAGGGAAGCTTGAGCAAAAAGAGACCTCAAAGCCTGCCCCTACAGTGACACACACTTCCTCCAGTAAGGCCACACCTCCTAATAGTGCCACCCCCTTTGAGGGCCATTTTCTTCCAAACCACCACAGGGAATGAACACTAAGTCCAGTTTCCTTTCGAATGGATATTATGGGAGATGCCTATCATTAGCTGATTTAACTAGCATGTACTATTTTGGTTTGGTTTTCTATGACCCCTTCAGTAGCTGAAGCATATCTCAAAGTTGAGCACTCTAGAAAAGCAATCATAGTGAATGAAATGGAAAGAAAAAGTTAATTTTTTGAAAAAGATTAAAAATGCATTGGTTCTTGGCTTCCTTTATTATTATTTGTTTCATTTGGGGTACATGGGTGTTTTGTCTGCTGTGTATCTGTGTACCTACCACATGCATGCAATATGCACTGAGGCCAGAAGAGGGCATCAGATCCCATGGGACTGGAGTTTCATACTGTTGTAAATGGCCATGTGAATGCTGGCAATCTAACCCAGGTTCTCTGGAAGAGCAGAGTGGAGCCATCTCTTCAGCCCTGCGCTTCCTTTTTTATTTGTGTATGATGTGGGTGGGGATCACACCTACACCTTGCTCATGTGAGGTAGGTGCTCTACCTCTAAGCCAAGGCTGACCCTCCCCATCCTGGGCTTCTGGAAAAGTCTTTCATATACTACTGTATGACCTTTGAGTTCCTCTTTATAAACTGTATTTTAAGAGGCTCTTGATAGTTAAGACTACACACACATTTCTTCTTATTAATGTTGATAAGGGTTTGAAGGAATGAGGTGTGGGGAAAGGAAGTGTAGTGTGTAGTCATTGACTGAATGTGAAAAACCAGATTCGCCTCAGGCATTTCAGTCATGCACATGTGCAGGCCCTTCCTTCTTCTGTCCTGAACACTTCTATAGGTTTTTTCCTTTGGGAATAAATAAATAAATAAATTAGTAAATAGATCACCTTTTCCCTGAAGCATTGTTGAGGTGTAAGTGATAGATAAAAATTACATGTTTTCAGTTCAGTGTGTACAGTGTGATTTGGTAAAAATATATGTTGTGCAGTGACTGTCCGTGAAGGTAATTATCATGTGCATTACCATACAGTGTATATAAATGTATGTGCACTGAGAACATTTAAAATCTACTCACATATTCTCTCACAATATGCTGTTATAACCCATACTCCACATTCTATACATTAGATCCTCAGAACTTGTATAGCTAAGTTAGTACCCTTTAGCCAACATCTTTACTTTTCCCCCACCTCCAGCACCTGACAACCACCTTTGAGTTCCTGTATCTGTAGTCCAACATTCTTAATACAAGTGAGATCATATGGGGCTGGAGAGATGGCTCAGCGGTTAAGAGCACTGGCTGCTCTTCCCAAGGTCCTGAGTTCAATTCCCAGCAACCACATGGTGGCTCACAACCATCTGTAATGAGATCTGGTGCCCTCTTCTGGCCTGCAAGCATGCATGTAGGCAGAACACTGTATACCTAATAAAAAAATCTTTTTTTTTTTTTAAAGTGAGATCATCCAGTGTCTCTCTTGCTGTGTCTTGTTTGTCTTTACCATGGTCACTGTGTTGGAAATGGCAGGACTTTTTCTTCTATAGCTGAGTGATTCCATTGTATGTACATACCTGTGCATACAGTGTGACAAATAGTGACCACATATATGTAGATGCTACATGCCACCACCATGTGTGCATGTAAGGAATTTGAACATCTGCGGATTCTGCTATCCATGGTCTGCCTTCTGAGCAATGCTCTGAGGATACTGAGACATGTCCACAAGTTATGTACATGTGTAATGTTTTCTTCAGGAGACAGTACTTCCTGTTTGGTTTTTAGATATGGTCTTCCTGGGGTTTGTCTCAGATTTGCTGTGTATTCTGTGCCCTCTTGTCTAAGAATGTTTGTTTCTCAGTAATCTTCACTGAGGATGTAACATTAAAATGCAGACTATATGTCTGGTGGTTATATATAATTAAAGGAACTATGTAATAGACTTTAAAAGCAAAATTAATATTTTCCCATTTTTCTCCAGAATTTCTACAGACAGTTCAAGGAAATTGCTGCTATAATGGAAACTGTGTGAGAACTGACTTATGATTCTAAAGTAATGGACTCTACTTTCCAAAAAAGAACTGCATATGGATCAAAGGATATTTATACAACGAAAATTGCACTTCTGGGGCTGGAGAGATGGCTCAGAGGTTAAGAGAAATGGTTGCTCTTCCAGAGGATCCAGGTTTAATTTCCAGTACCCACATGACAGCTCATAACTGTAACTCCAGTACCAGGGGATCCTACACCCTTCCACAGACATCTGTGCAGGTATAATTTTTATACCAGTGGCATAAAATAAAAAATTAAAGAATTTCACTTCCTAATTTTTTCCCAATTGTTAAAAAATCTGTTAAATTCAAATTATTTTAGTGGTGACCAAAGCTTTGCCTTTTCAATGAGCTAAACGTGTCCGTGTTGAATACTAATGTCTGTTTATGTAATTATATCTTAACAAATGAGTAAATAATCTTAAATGCAGTACAGCTTTGTATATCAGGAGAAAAATTTCAAATCTTATTGATACAGTCTAACTTTATGAATAAAATCTTGTCTGGAACTTATATGAAGTTAGGAAAGTAATCATTGTTTAAAGCTGCTTTACAAATTCAGTTTTATAATATTCCCTTTGAAATAATTAAAGGAATTACTTGAAAGAACTAGTGAGAGGAGTGAGATTTCATTCACACATTTGTAATCAGGTTAAGGTAAACCAATCCTTGTATTAGCTTAGCATTCCACTGTCTCTGCTGCTGCTATTTGTAGACAATTCATCACCAGTAATCTGCTATGTGCAGCACAAACCAGAGCATCCCCCAGTAGTGTCTATACCCATTTCTGCCTTCTTCCATGCCTACTGTTGTGGTGGTCTGAATGAAAATGGTCCCCAGAGGCTCATATATTTGAATACTTGGTCTCCAGTTAGTGGAACTGTTTGGGAAGAATTAGGAGGTGTGTCAGGTGTGTCACTGAGGGTGGGCTTTGAGGGTTTCAAAAGCCCATGCCAGGTCCAGTGACTGCCTACATGCCCACAGATCAAGATATAAGCTCCAGCCCCTGATACCCTGTTTGCAAAGCTGTTACCCTCATACTATATAGAAATTCCAACTCAGGAATATGCCTTCAGAAATAAGAGAAGTTTCTTCATGAATTGCTTCAGTAGACCCATTGGGAGATCATATTTCTCAGCCTCTTTTGCAGTTGGACTCCAGAGCCATATGACTGGGTTGAAACCAGCAGGATCTGGCTAGAAACATCCTAAATATGTTGAGACTTGGTTATAAATCACTCCTTAGCATTTTCCCAGCTCTCCTGTCTTTAGTGCTGAAATGAGGAGCTCAGAAAGAACCAAAGGATGGGCCCTACATCACTAGAGGCACTTCCTCCAAGTAGTAATAGCCTGACTTGCCTAAATAAAAGTCTCATAGTGTGAGGAAAAAAAAACCAAACAAACAAACATGGGGGGCTGGAGAGATGGCTCAGGGGTTAAGAGCACTGGCTACTCTTCCAGAGGTCCTGAGTTCAATTCCCAGCAACCACACGGTGGCTCACAACCATCTATAATGAGATCCAGTTCCCCCTTCCAGCGTGCAGGCACAACACTGTATGCATAATAAATAAATCTTTAAAACAATTACAATTCTTACTAATTATAGACATTTTTGGCCTTGTCACTGCCTGAGTTGTCGGCAACTCTACTGGGAAAAGTAAAATATATTTTATAAGTGCTATTTGAAGTTACTGGGTCATGGGCTTTAAGACTTAAAAGATAGTTGGTTCTCTCAAGTCAAGGACTTCAAATTCAGGGATGCAAGTGAGGCAGTAATGTCCCCAGAGGCTCACAGAACCTTCTACCTTCTGTGGGGGGTTCCCATCTGACTGAATTTGTATTTCTTTGACTGCCAAGATGCATAAATGTCTTCCATTTCTGAACTGCATTTCTGAAGTCAGACTACCAAACATCTACAGAGGTGGAAAGCATTCCTTCTAGTACCTTGTCTCACTTGGCTCTTGGTTGAATTTATTGGATTAGCTTGAAACACTGGTCCCATTATGGCATGTCTGTTGGCTGACACAGGTCATCGCTGTACACACATGCATACCACTCCCAAGAATTTCACAGTTGGGTGCCTGGACTTTTCACCTTGGGCAGACTGATTTACCATCCCCTTTGGGGGCCATTTATGTCTTTTGAATGTTTTCCTAAGCTTGCATGACACTTGGAAGGTGCATCACTTATATCATGAAATATTTTCAAGGATGGTGAAGAAGTAACAAAGTAAGGCCCTAGGTCAGCAGCCTTTGACAAACATCTTTTTGATGTAGGTGGGTTTGCAGAATTTCAAGTTTTCTGATTTTATGTTCATTAACCATCTTTCAGATGTGTGAGATTTGTTTTTTTCTTTTCCTTTTCTTTCTTTTTTTTTTTTGTTTGGTTTTTCGAGACAGGCTTTCTCCATGTAGCTTTGCGCCTTTCCTGGAACTCACTTGGTAGCCCAGGCTGGCCTCGAACTCACAGAGATCCGCCTGGCTCTGCCTCCCGAGTGCTGGGATTAAAGGTGTGCGCCACCACCACCCGGCCTCTTTTTTTTTTTTTTTAATTTTTTTATTTTCTTTTCCAGGGGTAGTTACAAGGGTGGAGGGTGGATATGGAAGGACTGGGAAATGAGTGGGATTGGGGTGCATGATGTGAAATTACCAAAGAATAAAAAAAAATATGTTTTAAACAAAAAAGAAAAAAATGTGATATAACTTGTAAGTTGATTTTAAAAGCTGAAGGTAGAAGTATGGATTTTGAATAGTAATTTATATATATATATTTTTAAATAACCTTTTTGTAAGTTTGTTTGTTGAGGTGTGTGTGTGTGTGGGTAACTATGTAGCCCAGGCTAGCCTCAGTTTGCTGTGTAGCCCAAGTTAGGACCTAATGCACAATCCTGCCTCAGCTAGCTGAGCTCTGTGATTGTAGGCATGTGCAACCCATCTGGAGCCAAAGTGGACTTTTGGAATAAAGTCCCCTGAGAATGGAAATTATCCTTAAGAGAATGAATAACCCAATGTCAGAATGACACCAGGCATATAAACATTCATCAGAAGAAAAAGCCAACCTATGAAATGAGAAAAGATAGTTAACGGGTATACATTTTGATAGGAGTTAATACCAAAATATCAAAAAAAAAAAAAAAAAAATCCATCAACTCCAAAGCAAAAGAACAAATAACCCAACTAACAGTGGGTAGTTGATTTGAGACGTTTCTCTAAATAAAACACAACCAACTATCATATAGAAAGATGTTTGACGTGGTTAATCCCCAGGGGAATGCAGGTCAGAACCCCGGAGACATGGCTCAGCGTGTAAGAACGCTGGCCATCTGGCCATTCTACCGGAGGACATGGGTTCAATTCCCAGCACCGAGATGGCAGCTCACAACAGTCTGAAACTCCATTTCCGGAGAATCTGAAAACCTTCTGGCATTAAGAGCACCAGGCACACACATGGTACAAAGACACACATGTAGGCAAAACAGTCATGCATGTAAAGACATACATTTTTAAAAAATTTATAATAAAGTTATTTTTGTTCGTCTTAACCTGAGTGATGATTACAAGTTTCCATTTTGCTTGGCTTTATTTCTCTGTTCTGACTTCACCATCCCGTTGCTTCCCCTCACTGTAGCAATCAGTGGTGTTCTCTGTGATTCAGAATCGCGGGTCACTGGGTTCCTTCCTCCCAAACAAAACAAAACAAACCATAAAAAAATAAAAATAAACGATACGGGGAAGGAATTAATAGATTAAAAGAGACTGTTCACCGGTGGGAACGCATAGATCTTATTTAAATTCTAATTCAAACAGACTTAAAAGAAGTTATGCGACAAGATTTGTAACAACAAATTGCTATTTTGGTCTATAACAATTGTATTATGGCTTTAAGAAAATAATTATTATCGGCCAGGCATAGTGGTATACACCTTTATTCTCAGAACTTGGGAGGCAGAGGCAGGTGAATCTCTGAGTTTGAGGCTAGCCTGGTCTACGTAGTGAGTTCTGGGCCAGCTCAGGCTATATAGTGAGGCCCTCTCTCAAAAATCTATAAACGTCATTTCAGCTGCAATAGTTTGGTGAATGGCCATTGTTCAAAGGCCACTGGGGTGAAGTAAAGGAGTTTGGAGGCTTAGGTGGTAAATCATCCCCATTAACAACTGTCAACAGTTGGATAAGTTCATTGGGCTTACTGTTGAGTTTTTGTTTATATGAAAATTTCCATAATAAAATTTGCTTACATTTTGGGACATTGCCATATCTTATGAAAAATCTAAAGACAAGCATTTTTAGCTCATATTTGTTCATATTTTAAGATGGTTTGTAGTTGTTTGTTTTTTTTACTCTTTAACTCTTTTGCTCTTTTGGGGGGCCCCCCACCCAACTCCCAGATGAATGCACGGAGTCTTTTTCTTATGAATGCCTGGCCTTAGTTTAGCTTGTTTCTTGCCAGTTTTTCATAACTTTAAATTATCTCCATCTACCTCTTGCCTCTGGGCTTTTACCTTTCTTTATTTCTGTATACCTTTCTTTACTTTCTACTCTGTGGCTTGCTGTATAGCTGGGTAGCTGGCCCCCGGAGTCCTCCTTCTTATCCTGCTCTTTAGTCTCTTTTCTCCCAGATTTCTCCTCCTATTTATTCTCTGTGATTGCCAACCCCACTTTTCCTTTCTCCTGCCTTGCTATTGGCCGTTCAGCTCTATTAGACCAATCAGGTGTTTTAGACAGGCAAAGTAACACAGCTTCACAGACTTAAACAAATGCAACATAAAAGAATGCAACACATCTTTGCATCATTAAACAAATGTTCCACAGCATAAACAAATGTAGCACATCTTAAAATAATATTCTACAGTCCCCTGCAGCTCAATATGTGGCCAAGGAATACCACAAAAATAACACCATGCAACAGACTTCACACAAGAGATTTATTGGGAAAGGGGGGGGACACAAACTGGCCACCTCTGAGCCGGGGAGGTGGAAGAGGGAGGCGGGGTGGGAGGTGTGGAAACAGACAGTGGTAGATCAGGTCATGATGTGGGTGGGCTTTATAGGGGGTGTGGAGCATGCACACAGAGAAAATACTGTGAAGGTGGTGACAGTGAAAATGTGTTGCATTGGCCTTTTCATTGGCACTGAGTCCTTGAAGGTGGGGTGGGGGAGCACCTGGTTCTGGCATGTGAGCGGTTCTTAGTTGACTAACATGAATCCCTTTTGTCATTATAAAAGGTAAGGAAATAGGGAGGGGTAACTGGGGAGGCAGGAGAGAGAGAGCACACTGTAACACGAATCTTAAAAGGTCTCACCTTGCCAATTCCTCAGCCGATCCTGTTTCCTCAAACTGGAAGCCTCTGAGTCCTCATCCAAATGGATCTCAGCTGAACGTCTGCTAAAAACCTAAAAGCTTAAAAAGCCTCTAGTTCCTGGTTCTCACATCTTATATACCTTTCTGCTTCCTGTCCTCACTTCCTGGGATTAAATGTATATATCACCATGCCTAGCTGTTTCCAGTGTGGTCTTGAACTCACAGAGATCCTGATGGATTACCAGCATCCCCAATCCACAGGAAGTAGTCTAGAAAACTGTGCCCAAATTCCCACCATATTGTTTATGAATGTTTGTTTTCATTTAAGGGGGGTTGGTTATAAATTGTTATTGATCAGAGTCAATCTATTTCTAAAGAAGAGAGGGGGATATGATATAGAAATGATGGGGAAAGGGTAGATTATTATGAAAGAAAGGGTAGATTATTGAATTTACTTTAATCCAAAAAACAACTGTTTATCTCAAAATATTTTACATAGGTATGGATTTTAGTTTATTGATACAAATTTAAAGTCAATTTTGTTATACTGTATGTATATTTCTATTCTTGTTTAAGGTATTATGTTTATACAGCTCATTTAAAAATGTAATGTATAATTAAAAATACAGATTAATAGTCATCTATAGTAGTCAAACTTAGAGCCATATTAGTTTTCTAGGTATACTAAGATATATTTCAATTAGATAGGTGATCTTCAAACACTTCAAAGACCTACAGAATATGACATTTAAAATATTTAAAGAACTTAGACTTTTCTCAACAGTGAGACACATCTGCTCCTGGCAGCACCAATTACTTCAAAGAGGATGATGGGCATTGAAGAAACTCCTTATAGAGTTTGCTTTCCATGTGGCAAGGCTAGCCATTTGGGCAAGACACTGCTCTTGCCTGGACTGCTTGACAGTATGCTGTATAAACTGGGCACACAGGACCCATAGGAAAGTGACTGCTAAACTTTGCCAAAACAAGGTGGGATGGTCCTTCAGGTTCCTGATTCACAGAAGAAACTGCCAGACATTCTACAGGACACAGAGGAGGACAGACTTTGTTAATATAGGCAGGACGGTCCTTCAAATTTCTTGCTTCACTGAAAGTCTGTCAGAGACTCTAGGCCTATAGGCTGAAGATGGATGCCCCAACATTACAGTAGAACTTTGGGTGATTGTCCAGGCAGTCAGATATCTTTGTCATTTCTAGAATTTTGAAAATTGCTTGTAAGTGAAATGCACTTCCTGTTTACTTAGGTAATATTATATCATTTTGGAGTCTTTGATGGAGTTGAAGACTAGATTGTTATAGTTTTCCTTAGTTATGATAAAAGGCAAATTAAATATAAAACTTTAGACTCACAAAGATGGATAGATGATAGAGCATTGTCTTTAATTTTGTCAAATACAAATAGACTAGATATTGTAACTGTAATTCTTGCTTGAAAACTGCTTTGTTATATATAATTTTACTATGTTAAATTGAAAACCTTCCTTTTTGATTAGACAGAAGGGGGAAATGCTGTGGGGTGTCTTTCTCTATGCTGTGAATATGTGTTGCTCTGATTGGTTGATAAATGAAGCTCTTTGGCCAATGGAGAGGCAGAATAAGATCAGGCAGTACATTCAAACTGAAGACGGAGATGAAGAAGGGTGAAGTCAGAGCAGACACTGTGAACTGCCCAAGAAGCAAGATGTGAAAGAACTGGTAAGCCACGGGCCATGAGGCAATACATACATTAATAGAATTATAGGTTAATTTAAGTTGTAAGGGCTAGGTAGTAATAAGTCTGATAACCCAATGGCCAAACATTTATAATTAATATAAGCTTCTGAGTGATTATTTAAAAGCAGCTGCTGGATGGGATAGGGCAGAGAAAAGCCTCCATCTACAGGTAGATAAAACAGAGACTGCTACACCACAGTGGCTTACCAATACGTCTGTGCATACTCATTAGTATCTGGGCTTATGTAACAAGTTCATAATCTAACTTTTAGTAGAAAGAAGGCACTAGAAGAAAATGATGCAATTTCTTGCCAGGGTCCCTGTTGTGACATAGCTGAAGAAGTCAGCATAGATAAAGCAGTGTCTACCATAGGTGCTCATTTACTTTTTTAAGCCCTCTATTTCATTTAGAGTTCAGTCCTTAATCCCTAAGACATGAGACATGCTAACTATTTCCTGAGTTAACATCTGTAAAAAATGATAAAATCTTGTGCTGTTTCTTGACTGGTATTTCACATTACTAAGTCCTGTGAGGTGGTGTAAATGAGAAATGTCCCCCATAGGCTCTAGCAATTGAACACTTGATTTCCATTTGGTGGTACTGTTCAGGGAGGTCTAGGAGATGTGGTCTTGTTGGAGGAAGTACATTAGTGGGGTGGGCAAGAACTCTATCAATGAGCTACATCCATAGCTCTTGTATTTAAAATTTTTCATGTAATTATACTAGATACCTTTTTATGTGAGTAAATACAATTTAATTCATTTATGATAAACTTTGTCTTATGAATTTCATACATAGATATATCAAATTTTGTTTAATTATCATTCCATTAATTGACTTTGGCATGTCTAATGTTTAGGGAAGTGTTGTGTGATATTTTGATTGTGTTCTGACAAATAAGGCTTGCTTGGAGTCAGAGGGCAGAGCTAGCCACTAACTGTCCATAGAGATTTGGAGGACTGTAGAGAGAGGAGACAGGAAGTGGTAAGGCAGGACTGAGAGGATCTTGGCCCTTTTGGTCAGAAGAACCAGAGAGGGAGGAAGTGGTGGTGGCTGTTTCCCTGCTTCTCTGATCTTTCAGGTTCTTACCCCAATATTTGATTCCTGACTTTTTATTGATAAGACTAATTAGATTAATGCTTCAGGGAAGTTTAAACATTTCATTGCTAAGTATATTTGCCATACATTCCTAAGAGATAACTGTTATTCTTTTTGTTATTATCTAGGAGGAAAGATTTATTTTGGCACACAGTGTTAGAAACATGTGTATGGTCAGCTAGCTCCATTGCTGAGAGCCTGAGGTGAGGCTGAACATCCTGGGATGTACTGGCTGGTTTTGTGTGGCAACTTGACACAAGCTAGAGTCATTAGAGAGGAAGGAGCCTCAGTTAAGGAAATGCCTCCATGAGATCCAGCTAAGGCATTTTCTCACGTAGTGATCAATGGAGGAGGGTCCAGTCCATTGTGGATGGTGCCATCCCTGGGCTGGTGGTCTTGGGTTCTATAAGAAAGTGGGTTCATCATTATTTTGACCCTCCCTTGCTCTTATAATCCTTCCTCCCTCTCTTCATCTGAACTCCAGGATCTTGGCCAAGTGCTTGGCTGTGGGTCTCTGCATTTGCTTCCATCAGTCACTAGATGTAGGTTCTATGATGACAATTAGGGTAGACATCAATTTGAGTGCAGGGGAATGGTAGTTCAAGCACCCTCTCTACCATTGCTATGAGTAGAATCATGATGGGAAAAACCACAGAAATAGCTGACCCAAGCTAATGGGAGTTCATGGACTCTGGACTGACAGCTGGGGAGCCTGGATGTGACTGAACTAGGTCCTCTGAATGTGGATGAAAGTTGCATGGCTTGATGTGTTTGTGGGTCCCGCTGGCAGTGGGATCAGGACTTACCCCAGGTACACAAACTGGCTTTTTAGAGCCCATTCCCTATGGTGTGATGCCTTACTCAGCCTTGATGTAGAGGGGAGGGCCTAGGTCTAGCCCCAACATGGTATGACAGCCTGTGTTGATTACCCAAGGGATACCTTACCCTCTAAGAGGAGGGGATGAGGGTGGGATGAGGGTAGGTGGAGGGGTAGTGGGAGAAGGGGAGGGAGGGGAACAGGGGTTGTAAAAGGAAAGAAAAATTTTTTAAATAAAAAATTATAAAAAAAAAGAAAGTGAGCTCAACAGCCATGGGAAGCAAGCCAGTAAGTAACTCCTCCCCCCCCCCCCCCCCCCGTGTCTTCTGCATCAGCTCCTGCCTCTGGGTTCCTGCTTGAGTCCCTCTTCTGACTTCCTCCAATGATGGACTATAATCTTGAAGTGTGAGCTCAATAAACCTTTTCTCCCCAGCCAGCTTTTTAATCATGGTGTTTTGTTGCAGCAGTAGAAACCCTAAGACATGGGAGGAGAATGTGGTTGCACCTCTTAATAAAAAACAACAGAGAGAGGAAATGGTAGGGGACAGAGTACAACTTTATAGGGGATGCCCTCAATGACCTATTTCTTCCAACTCTGTCTTCAGTTATGCCTGTGCTGGATGGTTATATGTCAACTCTTCAAACTAAAGTCATCTGAGAGAAGGAAACCTCAACTGAGAAAATGCCTCTATAAGATCAGCTTGTAGGCATGCCTATGAAGCATTATCTTAATTAGTGACTAGTGGAGGAGAGCCCACCACCATTATTGGTGGTGCCACCCCTGGGCTGGTGGTCTTGGGTTCTATGAGAAAGCAGATTGAGCAAGCTGGAGGAAGCAAGCTAGTAAGCAGCTCCCCTCCTTGGCCTCTGCATCAGTTCTTGCCTCCTGGTTCCTGCCTTGTTGCAATGTTAATTTCCTACTTTTACCACCCCATAATAGCATCATCATATTATTAATTCTTTAAGGATTAATCTACTGGTTAGGTCAGAGTCCTCAGGATCTACTTCTCCAAAACCCATCAGCTGGCAACCAAGCCTCCAGGAAGCGAACCTGTGAGGGACATTTCATATTGAAATCATAACAATAACCTTTATCAATGGTGACAATGTTTTATTTCTAGCTAAATTAGTAGAATAAACTGAGAATAACAGTTAAATTTTCACCAAATGCTTCCTTAGGCATTTGACATGGTTGGGAAGCTTTATTCTTTTGACATTTTAATCTACTCAACGCTTGCATATATATTTATTTTTGAAATTTGTTTAATTTTTTATTTTATGTCTTTGGGTATTTTGCTTGCATGTGTGTCTGTGTGCCATATGTGTCAAGTGCCCATAGAGGCCAGAAGAGGGCACTGTCTGGAGCAACAGACAGTTAAGAGCCATGCGGGTGCTGAGGATCAAAAATCCAGGTTCTCTGGAAGAGCAATCAGTCTTCTTACCTGATAAGTCACCTGTCCAGCCCCATATTAATATATTTGTGAATTAAAATAATTTTATAATATTTGGATAAATTTACAGATACTTTATATAGTCATATGACACATGATGATCTTTTGGTCAGTGAGGGACTGCACGGGCTGTCTAATAAGATTACATCCCTTAGGGATGCCATAGCTGTCTGAGTCCATGTAAGTACATTACAGTTTTTTCCACACAATATATTTCAATCACGTTCTTTCCCTTACCCAACCATGTAAGTACTTTTATGTTTTCCAATGATGAAATTGTCTTTCTTACAATACACTTTTCAAAACTATTTCTGTTGTAAAGCAGCGTATGGCTCTATAAAATCTGTTATCTGTAAACTTATTCTCCACACACATAAATAGCTGCATTTAATTTGGATTTTATTATAGAAATATGTGTATATACTTGTACATAAAATTGGCTTACAATTTCTTTGTTTTCTTTTTCCATGTTTTTTTAGGGTTGATTTTTGGCTATGATAATGACATGAATGACTATTTTTTCCCCACTGAAGAATATTTATTATGACATAAGGAAGTTTGAAATTACCCCAATGGCATTTTCGCAGGTGTGCATACAATCTAGGATTGGCCATTCAGAGCACTAAATCCACTTGCTGCTATGACTACTTATGGAGCAACAATCAGAGCCAAGTCTGTATAGTTTCCTGAGCAAGAGGGAAGTGCTCAATGTTCTGCTGTAAGGACACTGGATTAGAGCTGCTACAACCTTTTGCCAACTCAGAGAGAAAGAAAAGAGCCTACTTGTGGCTGTACTAAGGCAAAAAAGAAAAACGTGTTAAATGTGTCAGTTCCCAACTGTAGAGCACCAAAATATCCTCTGAAGGTAATAGGGTGATCACCTGAGATTCTAGGATCCTGTGACATGATTCCTCATTAGAATAAACACTACCAGCTTTCAATTTAAGTCACACTTCTGGGAATTTGTACCATTAGCCTTACACTGTGCCTTTGCTGGTTGAATGGTCCAAGGAAAAATAACATCAACCAATTTCCAGTTAATATTTGTATTAGGCAGGGCTCTCTTGAGGAACAGAACCAACAGAATGCACCTCAGAAATGGGCATCCATTAGAATAACTTACCCAGTAGGGGCCAGGTCATCTGCATGCCTGAGAGTCAGAGAACCTGGATAGTTGTTCAGCCCATGAAGTTGGATCCCTCAGCAGCCCCAAGCTGACACTGCAGACTTGGAAGACTCCTAGAGAGTATGTAGTCTTCAGTTCTCATTGGATGGCCCAAGAACCTCGAGTCTGATGACAGTGGAGGAATGTGGGATTAGGGAGGAGGCAGAGGAGGCGGCATAGTAAGAGGCAGAGCAGTGTCTGGAAATTAATGTTTCTTGTTTTCATAGTCATTTGAAGCCTCTAGCCCATCTAGCATTTGTACTTGGTGTGGTTTGAATGAGAAATGTTCCCCACAGTGTTGGTCATTTGAACCCTAGCTGCCCCGTCGGTGGTGCTGTTTGGGAATGTTTCATTGGTAAAGCCTTGCTATAGAAAGCATGTAACTAGGGGGTGGGCTTTGAGATGAAAAGCCTCATGTGCCTTCCAGTTTTCTCTCTGCTTCCTGCGTGAGTTTGAAGATGTGTGCTCTCAGCTTTCTGCTCCTGCTACTACCACGGCTGCTTGCTGCTATGCTTTTCTATCAGGATGGCTTTTTATCCTTCCAGAACGATAGAGCCCAAATAAACTTCCTTCCTTCTGAGTTGCCTTAGTCATGGTGTTTTATCACAGCAACATAAAGGTAACTAAGACAGAAGTTGGAAAAGAGAGTGGGTTGATGTGAAGGACCTGACCATGCTGTTTTTTGGAGGAACGAGGACACTTTGAAGCTTTGGACTAGGAAAATAGCTGAACGCTGTAAGCAGAGCTGAACAGGCCATTCTAGTGTGAACTTGGAATGTAGAAGTTGCTGAGAACAGTGTGGACTATGGAGGTTGTTTTGAGTCTCAGAAGAGATTCTGGGCTTTTTAAACAATGTTGAGACTGTGAAAGATTATGGGGACTTCTGAAGTTGCGCCAAATGCATTTTTGCCTTATGATATGGCCCAAGCCTATGGAGGTCAGGGGGTGGAATAGGGTGGTTTGAATGAGAAACATTGCCTATAGTCTGGTCATCTGAACAATAAATAGGGGGGAGGCTTAGGTCATGCATCCTTGCTGGAGGAAGTATGTAACTGGGGGTGGTCATTGACATTGAAAGCCTCATATGACTTCCAGTTTACCCTCTCTGCTTTGTGCACGTAGCTTAAGATGTGAGCTCTCAGCTTCCTGCTCCTGCTGCTATGTCTCCCAGCCATGATGGATGCTTATCCCTCTGGAACTGGAACCCTTCTAAGTTGCTTTGGTCATGATGCTTTATCCCAGCAACAGAAAAATAACTAATACACTATAATATTTGGGCTGGCTGTGTGTAGGTGGGGATCAATCAAACTTATCATATGAACCAAGAATTCAGTTATATGATACATTCTGTGTCACTTTCCTCTCCCTTGCTGGAAGCAGCCTTCCTTCCTTCCTTCCTTCCTTCCTTCCTTCCTTCCTTCCTTCCTTCCTTCCTTCTTTCCTTCCTCCCATTCTTTCCTGTCGGAAGTGTCGTGGCAGAGTGTTTCAGAAAGAAATGGGGGCATGGGGAGGAAGAAATGAGGCTGTTTCCCTACTGTATGTCCTAGTAGGTGTAGCCAGGGCAGCAACTTACACAGTCCAGGAGTTGTCCTCCTCTTCCTCCTCTTCCTCCTCCTCCTCCTCCTCCTCCTCTTCCTCCTCTTCCTCCTCCTCCTCTCCCTCTTCCACCCTCCTCATCTTTCTCTTCCTCCTCCTGGTGACAGCAAGTCAGAACGGCTTGTCTCTGCACTCCACCCTGCAAGAAAAAAGTTACCTCTCCTCTGCCATGCCAGACAAATGGTTTGTTCCACAGGCTAGTTCCAGTCTTCTATCTGCCCCTTCCCCTCCTGTGTCTTAGCTGGCTTGGGAAAATGCATCTTTCTGTGCTTATCCCAGAGAAAGTAGCAAGGCTTCTGCTTTGGGGGTCTACAGTTCCCCTTTACTAGCCCAACTGTGAGAGACAGAGAGATCCCCCCCAGAAGACTCACAGAACCGAAACCCTCTTACCTTTTCTTTCTCCATCTTCCACATTTGGACTTTTTTCTTTACTATCTAGAGCAAGAAAAAAACATCCTTTTGGCCTTTGCCAGCCTCTGGCTTTTGAAGCATAAACGCTAAGAATGGGCTCTTTTGTTCTTTGCTTTCTGCTGTGTCATCCTTTCCCTGAAGCCAGAACATAGGATGACCCAGCTGCAAGGTCACAGGGAGTAGGGGAAACTGATCATATTTCAAAACCCATTCAACCACCAAGGCTTGTGCTAGCCCCAGCCAGAACTCCACCGTGCATTTGGAGAAGGCATTCTTTCATTTTCTAAGCTTTATAATTATCCAGTGGGTCTATTTGTTAATCAGAGATTATCTAATTAAGAATTTGGCATATCACCTCCATGATAGTAAAACGCTCTCGTTTCTTAAGTTCTAATTAGCTACTTATTCAACTCTTCTACTCATTCAATACTTATTAACTACCCAGTAATTACCAGCTGCCGTGCTGCTGTGGGAGGGAAACGTGAGACGAATCAAAGCCTTCTTTCGGGCTCCTGTCTTTGAGGGACGAAGAATCATACAGCTTGCTAGTAGGCAGCCATGGGAAGGAGGCCTAGGGTAAATGAATGTACCATCAGTTTTAGGATGGCCAACCTCTCTTCTTCCCCTTTCCCAGCCCTCCAAGTAGGAACTGTTCATCGGAACTTTCACATCAGCTGCCAGGATCTTTTGGCAGGAACCAATCAACTCCCCTGTCTTTGTTCACATTACTCAATCCCTCAACAATAGCCCAAGCCAGCCAATTCATGCCCCCAAACTTAGAAGAATCTCCATCATCTGGTCGGGTTTGGCTGCCAGTTCTGGTTCCCTTCAGTTCTGGGAGAGTTTCCTTATGTTCTGTGCTGTATATGTATTTTCACTTACAATAAAATTTGACTGATTGCTGTCTTTCTTGCCTTTTTAATTCTTAAAGGCAGTAGAGAAAATGAATTCATTCCTGGACCTCCAAACGGCACCGTCCTGGTGGCATGGCTTCATTCATAGTCATTCAGTAATTATGAAAAATGTCATAAGAGCTACATTAGTGGGATATGCCAGAAAGGGAGCAAAGAGGAGCAGCTACCAGCTGTGACTGGGCAGGTGTGTAGCTTCAGGAGATATGCCTCTCCTATTGGATCTTGAATAATGAAAGGTGTTCAAGTCATGAAGGATGGAAGAGGCTCAGGTTGTGGGGTGACAGGAAGAGAAGGCAGTTGGAGAGGAAGAGGCTGGTAAAGCCTCATCAATGCACGAATATGAAATTACTTGTTGTTACTACTTTTAATCTTTTTGGTGTGTATGTCGTGTGTGTCTGCATACCAGAGAACACGTTCAGAGGGCAGAAGACAAATGTGGTGTCAGTCGCTGCCTTCTACCTTGTTTGAAACAGGGTCTCTTTGCTGTTTGCCCCTACATCAGGTACGCTGGCCCACGAGCTTCTGGGAATACACGTTGTTATTGTGCCTGGCTTTATGTGGGTTCTGAGAATTTCACTTTCGAAGCAAGTGCTTTGTTCAATGTGCCGTCTCTTCAACCCCATATCTTCATTTTTAAGCAAGAAAGAAAAGTGCACGTGTATGTGGACACCAAAATATGTGTGTGTGTGTGTGTGTGTGTGTGTGAGAGAGAGAGAGAGAGAGGGGGGGGGAGTGGGGGAGGAGAGAGAGGAAGATCCTTATATTTGGGAGGAAGAAACCAGGCTAAGAGACTACAACAGCCCAAACCTTTCTCCTCCTCCACCACCACACTAATTCAGGGCTTCTGCTTCTCATGTGCTAGCTGTGTAAGGATTGAGCACCTTACAGTTTTTTAGTAGTATTGGCACAACTTTATTTGGAGTAGTAGAGGAACATTTTAGCTGCATATGAAGTTTACTTCTGGGTTTCGCATGGAGAGATTTCTCCAAGATTCTCCAGGAGAGAGACGACGTCTACCAGTTCTTTGGAAATGCTTTCTGTACACATATTCTTTGGGTCTTCCTTCTACCCGTTCTTTGGAAATGCTTTCTGCATACATATTCTTTGGGTCTTCCTTTGGAGGGGTAGTTGAGGTTGAGAGTGGAAGGCTGGAGGCTATAGGTGGAGTTCTGCCTCAGCATATAGGAAACGCCATAGGCCTACATATTCTGTGTAATAACTCCTCTATGCTGTAGTTG
>CABHPH010142224.1:55509-84179 GCA_902168325.1 Peromyscus nudipes | reverse complement strand
AAAAAAAAAAAGTGAAGTACCATGCTTTTCTTTTAATATTGAACCTCTGTGTAACATTTAAGAAAGGATATCAGAGCTTATAAAATTTGACTCTTTGATTAGAAGTAAGAATTCTTGAAAGATGTCTGAATCCTCATTACTTTGTGCAGACCTCTGGTAATTGATACCTAAGAATACTAAGTATGGACAAGTTTAATTTTTGTTGTTTTCTTTATTTACATTTTTATAAGATTTTTTTTTTTTAAGATTTATTTATTTATTATGTATACAGTGTTCTGTCTGCATACATGCAGGCCAGAAGAGGGCGCCAGATCTCATTACAGATGGTTGTGAGCCACCATGTGGTTGCTGGGAATTGAACTCAGGACCTTTGGAAGAGCAAGCAGTGCTCTTAACCTCTGAGCCATCTCTCCAGCCCGACATTTTTATAAGATTAACATGTAAGTTGATGTAGTTACTTATAACAAAAAAGAACCCAGGTAAGAGCTTGGTACACCGATGAAACTTTCACTCAAAGCAGAACACTCTTGGAGACTGAGTTCTTTGTAGGAATTACGAGTTTATTTCAGAGAAATCATAGATAAATTAAACTACCTGAGTGACAGCGGTTCTGGGAAACACCTGAGACGTAACTGCTTCTTCACACCACTCCAGTTCCCAGGAGTTAGAGTGCCCAGAAAAGAGAAGAATATCCAGGCTTCTGCAAAGAAACCAGTCTTCTGTTAGTAAGTTTCCACCCTCAAGGAAGAGAATAAAAGTGGAAGTCTAGTGAAATGCTTCCTGGGGCTTGGCTGGTTCCTGGTGCACACACTCAGGACGGCTGGAGCTGTGTGCTGCGCTGCGCAGTGCGGTAACTGCTCAGAGGCTTGTTTTTGAAGCCATATATATTTTTACATTAGATGGATGGTCCTTTTGGAATAAAATGGCAAATGTACCTATTAGGTAGGATACAGTGATTATTAAAAAGAAATCTACTAGAATTTGTAATTAAAGCTTCCTTTTATGTCTGCCCTGCAGTGATTTGCGATAATGACATCATCAACATAGCATAGGCATGTGACTTGCTATGCTTACATTCCTCTAATAATGGACATTCACCCTGAAAACTGTAATAGGGTGTGGGTTTTGGAAATTACAGAACCACTAGAGACTGGAGTTGGTATTAATGGTTGCCCAGGACTAATTTTTCATCTGAAGTAATATTTAACAGTTTTTTTTCCCTTTCCTTAAAAAATAGTGTATTTGGGACTGGAAAGATAGCTCAATTGTTAAGACCATTGGCTGCTCCTGCAGAGGATCCAGGTTCAGTTCCTTAGCACCCACACGGCAGCTCACTAATGTCTGAAATTCCAGTTCCAGGGGATCCAGTGCCCTTTTCTGGCTTCCATGGGCACCAAACATGCATGTGGTGCATAGACACATCATGTGGGCAAAAAACACCCATGCACATAAAAATAAATCTTAAAAAAATTCTCAAGTTTAAAAAAATGTACTTAGGGCTGGAGAGAGAGCGGTTAGGAGTGCTGCTGCTTTTGCAGAGGACCTGGTTCAGTTCTCAGAGCCATACGGTGACCTAATGTGGGGCCACAGAGGTTTCCTAGTGAGAGCTGAGCTTGCTCTACCCAGCAGGGCTGCAGTAGAGGATGGCTTGGCCATGTGCATGGTCACTAGGTGTTTGGAAGGACCTACACTTGGCTGAACTAGGGGAGGTCTTTGCTCCACCCCTTGGCATTCCTATAAATAGCCCTTTAGAAGAGACAGGAGGGACTGGTAGATAAGGATCCAGGCCCTCCCGAGGCTATCCTGTCTGTTTCTCTCCCCTCTATCCTTCTACCTCTGTATTTCTGCCTCAGTCTCTTATCCCTCTTTCTTTAAGAGTTCCCTGTCATAGAAAAGTGGGAGCTGTTCTCGCACACCTTAAAACTGTAACTCCAGTTCTAGGAGATCTGACATCTTATCTGGCTTCCTCGGGCACCAGGCGTGCATACAGTGCAGTTACATGTATGCAGGCAAAGCCTTCATACACAGAAAAGTCTGTAAATGAATTTAAAAAGAGGGAAGAGGAGAAGTAGTGTATTTAGAACCATGTGTATTAGCGTGCTCCTGTATTCCCAGCTACTGAGGAGGGTGGGGCAAGAGGATATCCTGAGCCCAGGAGTTCAGGGTCAGGGCAGGTCCCCAACTCAAAAAAAAAAAAAAAAAAAAAAGTTTTACTAACTCAAATATTTTTATTTTGTTTTGGTTTTTTTTGTTTTGGTTTTTTTTTTTGTTTTGTTTTGGTTTTTTTTTTTGGTTTTTGAGACAGGGTTTCTCTGTGTAGCTTTTGTGCCTTTCCTGGAACTCACTTGGTAGCCCAGGCTGGCCTCAAACTCACAGAGATCTGCCTGCCTCTGCCTCCCGAGTGCTGGGATTAAAGGCGTGCACCACCACCGCCCGGCCAAATATTTTTAAATAAAACTTAGTTTGTGTACTTATAATAAAATTGTCTATAAAATCTAGCAGTTTATTGTTGTAAATGCACATTTATGTATTCTGTTATGAACACTGTTTTCTGACAGATACGACCACATTTTGAAGTGGGAGCTCTTCCAGCTGGCTGATCTGGACACGTACCAGGGAATGCTGAAGCTGCTCTTCATGAAGGAGCTGGAGCAGATCGTTAAGCTGTACGAGGCCTACAGACAGGCTCTTCTCACCGAGCTGGAAAACCGCAAGCAGAGACAGCAGTGGTACGCCCAGCAGCACGGCAGCAAGTTTTTAAGTTAAGCTCATCACAGGCCAAGTTGTCTAAGAGCTTTCCAATACTTTCAGATAAATGACTGCAAACAAGTACTTTGGTTAATAAAGGCAACTTACTATTTGGAATTAGAAAATTCTAGTTTTACATATATTTTGTTACCACATTTTTTTCTTGTATTGAACCAAAAAAACAGTTTAATCATTTAAAGAGCCAATATGGCATATACTTCCAAATGCTGTATATTAAGAAACTGCTTTGAATATTCTTGATGAAAAAGAGTACAGGAAGAGAACATCATCACAACCAGGCATTTAGCAAACAATCACTCTTCTTATGGAATACACTCTTCTTGTTCAGAGACAGGAAGAAGGCGAGAGCACATTTTTGAAAAGTTGCTTATTGTGGTGAGAAGTACTTTCTGGAATAAGGTAGATTGACCATTACTATGAGTATAGCTCAAAATACAAAATAGGACTTGGAACCTTTCTTGTGATGAACTTGTGTATGATGTATGTGGTCATCTCCCTAATATGAGGAGCTCCTTTGGAGTGGGTGATAAAGTCTCTCAGCAATACATTGACCACAAGGCCTTAGCCTGTGTGCGGAAGGCTGTGCACCCGTTGCCAATACTGCTTCCTTCCTTTGAGCCAGAGCACACAACTCCAGTTAGCAAGGCTCTGGTGAGACACAGGCAAGCTTCCTGACCACATAGCTCACTGCCTTCCACCAGGCTCGGCCAAGTTGCCAAAACTGACAATCAGGGATCCAGTAAGAAATCTTGGTCACTTGTGAGTTTTATATTGTCTTTTTTATCGTAGAGAGGTATTCATCGTAAAGGTCTAGAAACAGGTCACTCCTTCCCATTTTTCTTGCTTTTGGCTTAATAGTTGTTCATAATTAGAGCTGAACACTTGGTTAAGATAAGTTTATGGAACTTGCAGCTGTAAATCTAGAATTCTGTGACTTTCATAGCTCTTCAGTTGTGCTTACAAGTGTTGTGAATATGTATGTATTTTAGTTTAGTTTTCCCAAATGCAAGCACTCTCTGTTAGAAGTGAGTTTGAATTATTGATAAAATATTGTGTTTGATTTTATATGACAAGTTATTAAATATATTTTTGTGGAAACCATCTGGTCCTTGAGTCCATGTTTCAGTGTTTTTGATTCAGTACAATGTTTGATGCTTTTCTGTTCAGAAGGCCCATAAGCCAAGGAAGCCTATAATGAAAGGGGCGTGGAGACTGAAATCTGACTGGTGGATGTCATCAGTGAGCATAAGGCCAGGGGCTTCTAAAGTGTAACTGATGTACAGATGCGAACGTGCACGTACTCTTCTGTCTCTACTGGCTTTGGGTCACCATTACTGAGACAATTAAGCCTGTTTGGGGGCTCCCAGATAGCTAAGAGGCATGACCTTTTCCCCATTACTACTCGCCCCTCCCACCGCCTTTGTTTGTTTGTTTGTTTGTTAGAAACGGTTTCTCTGTGTAACAGTCCTGGCTGTCCTGGAACTCGCTCTGTAGACCAGGCTGGCCTCAAATACACAGAAATACACCTGCCTCTGCCTCCCAAGTGCTGGAATTAAAGGTGTGCGCCACCACACTCAGCCTCCCACCTCGTTTTATTTTCCTCTCGCGTTTGGTTTACTTAGTAAAACTCCACTAAAGATTTCAGTAATTAGAAATAAATTATAGGCCCCCTGGTTTATATGAACATGAAAGACACTGCAGAGAGCAGCACATGCTTGTGTTCTCAGGATTTGGGGAGGCAGGCAGGAGGATCACAAGTTGAAGGCCAGCCTAAGCTGCACAGCAAAATTTTGTCCAGAAAAATAAAGCAATAAAATTAAACTTTTTTTTTTTTAATCAAGTAACTAGAAAGTACCTAATACAATTAGCTTGTGTTCCTTAAGTCTGAAATGGTATCAGAAATAGTGTATGGTCATGCCACCCTGAACACCCACTCTTCTCTTGAAATGGTATCAGAAAGAAAATGCATCTTGAATTAAAGTAGGGTGAGCCCTTCATGCCACAGCAGCACCTCCCAAATAGTTGTAGAGTCAGTGAGCATTTGTTTTAATGTTAGGAACCAGGGTAAAGTTTAATAGTTCACATATTAAAAGAATAAACCTATGAGGAATACATTTCTGGTGTGCCAAATGAAAAAATATACAGAGCAGTGAAACGCAAACATGTACAAAACAACTTCTGTGCATTTTTAATCAAGAGATTTACATTCTATATTGTCATAAATATAAAAAGAAACAATGTATAGTTTTGGTAAAGCAACTTAAGGTCTTAAATATATTTCAAGATAAGAGCCTGTGGTATGTAGTATGATTATATAGATTAAATCAAGCCTGCTGAGTTATGCTGTGCTTTAACAAATAGCTACGCAAAATAACTTAAATTTCCTATAGAAATTAAATGAGCATATCCAAACCTGGAGTGCTATCACACAATATTTAATTATAACCCAGTAGTAGAACTTAGTGAAGTCAAGGAGAACACCTCTACTGTCCTCCAGTTTACAAATACCTGAAATGATAACAGCATATTTAAAGACGAAAATCAGGAAACTGCACATATTAACAAATACCCATGCATACATACATCTGCTTATTAATCACTGGAGTAAAGAAGTGGACTGCTCGAGTTCTCAGGCGTTTGGCTTTCACTCTGTTCTGAAGGAAGCACTTTGAATGTTTGCATGGAAACAAAAGCTCTGATAGTTAAGTGACAAATGGTCATGCACCTGCATTTGTTTTATTGACTTAAATTTTCTTCTTTTCTGGTTGTTCAGTAGGCTCTGACTTTGGTGCAGGAAAAGCTTGATGATACAGGTGTCTGTGGGTTGCTGCTGCACTGTAAAGCTTGTATAAAGCCTAGAATATAAGAGTCGGGTATAAAACATTAAGCACACAGGTATAACTTTTCCCCTTTTTAGCTTATAATACTATATAAAATACAGCATGCTGAAGTCACATTTTAAATACATTTTCGTATATGGTGTGCATGCATGTGTGTACGTGTGTGGATGTGGGTGGAGGCCAGAAGTTGTTGGTGTCTTCCTCTATTGCTCTCCACATTATATATGAGGCAGGGTCTCTCACCCAATTTGGCTAGTCTAGCTAGCAAGCTTGTCCAGAGAATCCCATCTCTACCTTTTAAGCATAGGGATTATAGGTGGATCACCACATCCACTTGACATTTAAGTGGCTATTGGAGACTTGAACTTGGGTCCTTACTCTTGGGTGGCAAAAGGTTTACCCACTGAGCCATCTTCTTAGTCCTGAATTAATGTTCTTTATATCATTATCTTCTATCAAACATAAACTAGCAGGGGTTGGAGAGATGGCTTAGCAGGTTAGAGCACTGGTTCATCTTCCAGAGGACTTGGGTTCAATTCCCAGTATCTACATGATGGTTCACAAATGTAAAGTAGTTTCAGTTCCCTGGCATGTGCTACTGGTTGATCTTCCCAAGTTTTTACTCTCTGACTGCACTTTATCTTAAACATCTCTTAGAATACTGTCTCCCAGTCTGATCGTTTTCCATGTCCCAGGGATATATGGACATCTTACATTGTGAATATTGCCAGTTTTAGACAACTTAGACCTGTAACTTCCTGCTGTGAATCTATTTTCAGAACGGGCTACTTTTCCATTCTTGTGTGTGTGCTGGGTCAGCTGAAGGGTATTGCTCCTTCCCCAAGCTGGGTTCCCTCACTCACACGTTCTGCCTGCTGTATTTCCACTGCTAGTTCTGACTGCACAGAACCTTGTTCAGAAACCACTTCAGAAAGCCTTTCCTCACTGAAAAGACCTCCTCTGATTATTCCTTGTATTAGTTTAATGGTATTTGAATCAAAAGAATTTTAGGGGTTTTCTTAAGGTTGGGTTTCACCATGTGATGCAGGTTAGCTTCAAATTTATTATCCTGCCTCCTCCACCTGCTGAGTGCTGGGATTATGGGCACATGCCACTACACCAAGCAATCCTATTTTTCCAAACTGCACATTTTTGGGTAGTCCTAAGTATCTTAGTTTTTCCTCTTGGCTAGGGTGTAAGATCCATCCCCACTGACTGTCACATACCGAACACTCAATTCTAACTCTTTCTGGAGTCTGTTGTTTTTGAATATTTTTAAGAACTGGGTAATAGCTTAATATTTACATAGCTATTCTCAAGAAGTTTTTCATTTGTGACTCTATATAGCTGTTTTCTTTTTTAAGATTTATTAATGTATTTTATGTATATGATGCTTTATTATCATGTATGTCTTTATATCAGAAGAAGGCACTGGATCCCATGGGACTACAGTTATAGACAATTGTGAGCTGCTATGTGGATGCTGGGAATTGAACTCAGAACCTCTGGAAGAGCAGCCCCTGCTCTTAACCACTGAGCTGTCTCTCTAGCCCCTATAGCTGAACACTGTAAGAACGGATGGTGCCTTGTTCAGTTCTGTAAATGGTCAGTAAAGTGTGGTATCATCCTAGTCTGTCACGTTCTGCTCCTGGTAGACTTGGTTTAATTCCAGTTCTCTTCAAGCCTTAGGTCCTCCCACCCAAGGTTTTATGTACAAAGTTGAAATTTGTTTTGTTTTTCTAGTGAGTTTATTTACTTTTACATAAAGTAGCTGTTATTGACTTTAAAATATTAAATGTTCCACTGGTATTTGATTAAAGGACATAATTCACTTATAGAGTCAAGCAGAAACTGAGAAAAGAATTACTTGTTCAAGATTAGCTTTGAAGAAAATGATCTAACACTTGTATAGACATACTTTTCCTCAGTGTAAATGTTTCTTTCTGGAAGCTCAGCTTCTTTCTGTGTGCACATGGAAAGGAGGAAGGAATGCTAGTTCACAGGCCAGGTCTGAGGTGTGCAAAGAAAGCATGGGTGCATCCTGTGATGGAGCCCTCTTAAAATGGGCTGAGTACTGTCAGCCCGAAGCCAAAGTCCTTACGGTGGCAGCTGCATCTGAATACCCTCTGTGACGCCATTTACTCAGATTGCAGACCGCTGGCTTCACTGCAGAAGAGCAAAGGACACTGCCATGGTCGGTCTTCATTGTCAACCTTAGGGAATTTGGATCCCTATGGAAACATCTCTGAGTATTTCTATGAGGTTGTTTCCAGAAAGATTAACTAGGCAGAGAAGACCCACCCTCAGTGTGGGCAAGACTATCTAGCCTGTGGGCTATGGTCCCAGAGGGAATTCAAAAAGAGAAAGATGCTGAGCACAGTGTCCATCTGTCTCTGCTCCCTGCCTGCAGCTGCCTCAGGCTTCTGCCACCATGCCTTCTCTGCTGCGATCTCCTCTTCAGCTGAGCCAATTAACCCTTCGTTCCTGCATGCTTCCTCTTGTCCAGTATTGACCACAGTGGGGAAATCAAATAATGCAACATTAGAGCTTAAAACATGAAATTTTCTACATAGAAACTAAAGCAAGCACTCTTTAATGACACTTCTGTGCAAATTAAATGCTACATAATATTTGGGATATGTTAAAAATTCATATAAACATATTTTAGAGAAGTATTTTCTAAGATATCCTCTAATACCTAGTAGTTGTAAATAGGAACATCACATTACATTTACAAATATATATCTTAGTTAAAAATGTTAACTTACCTCATTTGTGCTTCCCTGTAGCAGAGGCAATTTTAAAAGGAAGAGTTATATTTTGTTTAATAACATAATTTTCAACTTCATCTGCAATATCAATTGTGAGCATTGAGACAAATATACTCCTGAAGATTTATCAGTTTAGATTCCATATTTTACAAAAATACTTTAAAGAACCAGTTCTGTATTTCTGATAGGTTTTACTGTTGTGTTCTAGGAGGGCTTTGAAGTTTACACAGATACCTGTCTTTAGCTTCATGTGTGTGGAGACTGAGTTACTGAGGAGCTGGGATCCAGATGAGCTGCATTCACTCCCCATGTGCAGTTCATTCAGCTTGATTCCTCGAAGGCACACAGCTCCTTAGCTAACATTCTACTGTGGAGTACAGACAGTGTGCTCTTCATGCTGGGTGGGGGTGGTGCTACTATTAGCTACCTCTAGACCACAAATGTTCAAAAGCTTAAAATATAAAATTGTATGGAGATCTTTAATGTCCCTAAATTCTCAATAAGTAACTAAAGAGACTTCTGGAAGAGTAAGCTAGTAAGTTGTCATGGTGGCCTTGACTCTCTCAGCTGAAGCTAACTGACGCACAAGCGGCTAGTTCATGACCACTGCTCGTGCTGTGGCTTGCTGCAAAAGTCTAGATCAAATCAGATGTGATACTAACGAGAGGAATATGAAACCAGTGACAGTAGGTCATGTACGCCCCTCACACAGCCAGTGCTAGTCAAGTGCTAGGTTAAGTTCAACACAGGGTCACAAGCAGCTAAGTAACTGTTTCTCATACTTCTAACACTATTAACATTGTAGAATTAGAAAGTAAAAATGCCGTTCATCCACGTATGTTTTAAATACTAGCATGTCAGCTGTGCAGGACATACTGTAGTTAGTGGTTCATATCTTGCCATGTTGTAAAGTTTTAAAAAGAGTGGGCCTAAGTCATGTTCACCGTGTATTTCTGATATTGAATGAACGCTGACTACACAGTGTGTGCAGAATTTAACTGAGGAAAATATAAAAGGAACTCTTACCTGGTCCCACAAAGCTGCAGCTACCTGGTCAATGACGGCACCCAGCTCTCGGTACTCTCCAGAGTAGCGGATGTATGCCCAGGTGCACAGGGTGATAAGAGTCAGTCCCATGACCATGTTGCACAGACTAGCTATGATGTCCAAGCCAATGAATCCAGTCACCCCAGCAATCACGTACGTGATAAAGATGACGACAAACAGTGTGGCTGGGGTGCGAGCTGCGTGGAAGATATTTTTGCTGTCATTGTGCTTAATGTACTGAATGTAAAGTTCATCTATCTCACTCTCCAACTGCTGCAGGTAACGCCGGCTGAATTCTTCCCCACCCATCTTCTTCACCCCTCGGAATAACTTCACAGATTCTTCTTTTAGCTGCAGGTGCTTGGTCTGCAGGTCATTAGGGGCAAGGAATGGTTTGTCACCACCACAAATCTATGTCAGAGAGAGAAGTATTTGTTTATGTGATAGGGAGAAGATAAACAACTGTATCCACAGTTTTCACTGGAGCATACTGGAATGCCGCATAAGAACGATGAACTCAGTGATAGACTTCATTCCCATCACCCAGGGACACTGCAGCCAGAACAGTGGTCAGTTACGGTCCAGTTAGTGTGAACGACCTAGTAAACAGTGGTCGTTTACATATAACCTATACAGTTACATGCAGTACAGAGTTTGTCATAATAAATGACTATTTACCACACTGTACTTTCCATCATTATTTTAGAGCTGATTTCTACTTATTAAAAGTTCACTGTAACATAGTATTCTGTGTTATGCTAGCCTACAACCTCATACCTCTTACGTTTATGTTTTTTATTATATCAAGAAGACAAGTTGAGTGACTGACCTAAATCATGTAGGTCTATGTAAGTACACAGTGATGTGTGCCTGACAAATTACTTGCTGCGTCTTCTGTCAATGACAGAAAGAAGGCTGCATATGTGTTGTCAGTCTAGACTCTCCCCACATCCAGGAGGCAGTACTAGAAAGGGTGGCTGGTACAATGCTCATAAAGGCTTTGGTTTGGTTTGGTTTGGGGTTTTTGTTTTGTTTTGCTTTTTGTTGTTGTTTTGTTTTTCATGACAGGGTCTCTCTGTGAAGCCCTGGCTGTCCTGGAACTCATTCTGTAGACCAGGCTGGCCTCGAACTCACAGTTAGATCCGCCTGCCTCTGCCTCCCAAGTGCTGGGATTAAAGGCGTGTGCTATCACTACCCAGCTAATAAAGCCATTCTTTTTTTTCTTTTTTTTTTTTTTTTTTTTTTTTTTGGTTTTTCAAGACAGGGTTTCTCTGTGTAGCTTTGCGCCTTTCCTGGAGCTCACTCTGTAGACCAGGCTGGCCTCGAACTCACAGAGATCCGCCTGCCTCTGCCTCCCGAGTGCTGGGATTAAAGGCGTGCGACACCGCAGCCCGGCCTAATAAAGCCATTCTTAATCCTCTTCGGTCTCTCTACAGGGATGTTTTGTCGAAACCCTGGCATGGAACTTGCTCTGTAAACAGGTTAGCTTCAAACTCACAGTGATCCACCTACTTCTGTGTCCTCGGTCTGGCATTAAAGATGCCACCATGACCAGCCCCTCTTCTAAGACACAGGAAATAGTATCTATGACTTAACAAATTCTCAAAGATAAAAAAGACATGACCCACATAATTGCCAACTGTTTGTTCACAGAATGAATACAAAGCCGAGAAAACACAGAAATAATGCGGTTCTTTCAGAAGTTAAGTTATAATGAAGTAATTCTGACCAGTGAAGTTTAATCTAAGATAATAATCAGTACTATAAAACTCTTGAACCATGAAGTATATTTTCCTTAGCTCTTTCACTGTTTACTTTGAATGGAGCCAACTGGATGTTTCTTAGAGTAACAGAAGCACATAGAATGTTCGTGAACTGTATTTTTTCAAGTTTTTAAAAAGTTATGAGGTAGGCCGGGGAGACGGCTCAGTGGGCAGAAGTAATTGCTTATGCAAGCATGAGGACCTGAGCTCAAACCCCAACACCATGTGAAACAGCTGGGCACAGCTGCACATGCCTATACTCCAGCACTGTGGGCTGGAGACAGGAAGATCCTAGAAGGTCACTGGCCAGCCAACTTAGCTTCTCCTGCAGTGTGAGAGCCTCTCTTAAAGGAACAAGGTAGTTAGTAATAGAAGAAATCACTCAACAGCTTCCACTGGCCTTCACGTGCATGTGTGCACTTCCCCATTCCTACACACGTGCATATGTGCATCTCCTAAATCCCACACTCATGTGCATGTGTGAACTCCCAATCACCACACTCACATGCATGTGTGCATCTCCCAATCACCACACTCATGTGCATGTGTGCATCTCCTAAATCCCACACTCAAGTACATGTGTGCGCCTCTCAATCACCACACACATAGAGTTACAAAGCGATTTCCAGCTAACCATGTCCTTAACTTTGGCTATAGTTTTAATATTGGTGATACAACTGGTTATTCTTTAATTTTATACCAAATTTCTCTTGATTGTAAGAGTCCATCAATTTTAGATGTAACTTTGATCTTACAATACTTTTTAGGGGAAAATGATACTTCTTACATTAGTTAAAACTAAAATGAAAAATACTGGTTCCTGAGGCTTGATTTTTGGTTTTTTTTTTTTTAACAAGTTTTAAGAGAAATAATAAGACTGTAGAATCAAATATGCACAGTCAGAGAGTAGCATATGTTTTTAGCCACTAAATCTTCCAGTGGAAAGATCTGGCCAAATAAAAGATGAGTAAGAATATTTTGTTAGTAGAGAACTAATTTTTAAAAGCCTGTAAAAGTGCATTGTGTGTGTAATTTTTTGACACAGGGTTTCATTTCACTGTACCCCAGGCTAGGCTTAAACTCAGTACACTCACTTCACCTTCATGGCAATTCTTCTGCCTCAGCTTCCCATGCCCGCTTTGTAATGTTCTGTTTTTAAAGTATCTTAGGGACACAAGACATGTGATACATACATACTGAGCAAAGTGACATTCAAGTCACCTCTTTGCATATGCACGCAGTGTGGTAGACATTAGAGAATGGATGCAAAGAAGAAATACTGAATTTTTGTCAAAATCCTGAATGCTTACCTCCTCCATCTTCTTGTTGTATGTGTCCTTGGCAGTTGCGACAGCTGCTAAATTGTTAGCTTCTGCTGTGGCCTTGGGACAAAGTACACATGTCAATGTACAGCGGAGTCATCTGTATCAGAGCATCACATGCAAGAAATGTGCCAGGACCAGCCATCAAGGAATCAGACGTGTTTCTACTGCATGTTTAAATTATTAACTTTTAAGATGTACAGAACCTAGGTGTTTACTCAGCAAGCCACAATGCTACGGTGAACGTTCATGTGGATGACCTTCCTCTGAAGAGTCCCTAGTCTTCTCTCCTGTGAATGCAGTGGGAGCAGTGCACCAGCAGAACAGGATGAGTGTGTTTCTAAGCGGAGTCCGTACAAAGAGGAGGGAAAGTCTTTGGTACAAAGTGGATCTCAACCTAAGTAACACTGGTGTGTTCGTGTGGAATGTTCAGATAGACACACGGGGAAGGCAAGTGATCTTTAGGTGACTACAGGCAGGAAAATGTGGCCTCAGAGACAAACATGCTTAAACATCATACCTCCTGATGAATACGCACCTGTAACATGGACTTGGGATGTGGTAATTCTTCACCTTGATAGATCTTTATGTATGCCTAAAACAAAACCAAACAGGAAAAAGACTCAGTCAAGCAATTTCATTCAACATTTCTTATGTTAACCTGTATTTTAGGGTCTTGACAACTAAATATTTTCGGGAACTATTATTTCTTTCTTTGCTTTTTTAGCTAATGCTGTTCCCTCTTTCTGAAATGCTCTTTTCATACATAGCCACATGCCAAGGCTTAAGTCATCTCCCTTAAAAGCTTGCTCAAATCCCTCTGATGGAGTAGCCTCCTTTTCACAGTGAGTCTGTGCCCTGCTGATACATAAGCTGTATGGACCCGATCTGTGCAGGGATAACGAATCCACACCATAAGCCCATCTACAGTGTTAGACTAGAAATTCACATACAGCCACTGTTGAGAGTGACGAAGGAAAGAGGTCACACAAAAAGGCATTTCAGATGGTGAAATACCAACTTTAAAGATTGACATTTAATCTTGAAGCACCTGACAAATCAGGTTAATTTCTTCATTAGATATTCATGTTGGCAAAGGGCATGGCATTTGGTGTTAGTAAAGTCAAGAGGTAAATACAAATTTAAAGTAATTCTACTAAAAATGCCTTTGGTGCAGATAGCAGTTTGGAAGAATTATTTTTCAGGAAGAAAATACAGTTGCCTTCGGATAATCTTAAAGGTGAAATTCAGTATGAGGGGACTCTGTGAACACTCCCATAAAGGTTTGTTCAACTCTGATATATTTTTATTTCAAAGTATAGTTCCCTTAAGTTAAAAACAAATGTTAAATTTACTTACAATGAGTTTCCTCAAAAAAGATTTTATTTCCTCAGAAAGCGACTTCTCTTAGATGTGTCATAATTTTCCAAAGCCTTTTTATGGGCACCTTATACATTTGCCCCACAGAATTTTTATGTGAAGGACGCATACTCCAGGGCACGTCAAAGGGAAGTACTCATGAGAGGTACAGAAATGGGAACGATACCTTGAAGTACTCCAGCAGACCTCGGCAGGTGATTTTATTCCCATTGATCTCTTTAATATCTAGGCTCTCAGGACTAAGGAGCCATGGAATCAGTATTTTCAAGTTTTTGATGAATTCGTCATCTATTTCTACAATTGAAAGCAAATTCACCATTACTTTAAAAATCCAGATCAATCCTCCATGCCACAGAACAAAACCTCCTTCAACTGCCTCCATTTCCCTGGCCTCAGTGGAAATGCTACCACTCACTCTTCTGTACTTAGCCACTCCAAACTATCGGGAGCGATTCTTCCTGACACATGTCTACGCTTGGCTCTCAGCTCTAGTCACATGTCTTACACCTATAAAGTATTTCCTTTTTTTTTTTTTTTTTTTTTTTTTGGTTTTTCGAGACAGGGTTTCTCTGTGTAGCTTTGTGCCTTTCCTGGAGCTCACTTGGTAGCCCAGGCTGGCCTCGAACTCACAGAGATCCGCCTGGCTCTGCCTCCCGAGTGCTGGGATTAAAGGCGTGCGCCACCAACGCCCGGCTTATAAAGTATTTCTTAACATTAAATGTTAAACACATTTTATAGCTCCCCCACCCACTCTTTTTTTTATATTTTTGAGACAGGATTTCTCTGAGTAGCCCAGGCTGGCCTTGGAACTCACTTCTGTAGACCAGGCTGGCCTTGAACTCAGAGATCCACCTGCCTCTGTCTCTGAAGTGCTGGGATTAAAGGTGTGTGTCACCACCTCCCAGTATTACAGCCCATTTATGTAAGCATTTCATGTAGTCTGAGACCCTTGGGTCTTACTTATGGTTATGTATAGAGGCTCAAAAATTGGGAAGCTGGGTGTGGTAGTGTGCACCTATAGTTCCAAATACTTGTGGAGCTGACTCAGGATTATTTGAGTCCAGTCATTCATGTCTGCCCTGGTTAATAATAAGACCATGATAATAATAAGATATGCTATATCCCAGGGTCTCACTATATAGGTCTCTAATTTGCAGGGATCCTCCTGTCTCTGCCTCCTAAATGCTCAGGTTATAGATATGTGCTATCACATCTCCCTGGGGTGTCAATGAGGGGCACATACATGACTGTAAATTGCCCAGGCTGGCCTCCAACTTGTTATGTAGCCCAGGCTGGCCTCGAACTCCTCTTTCTACCTCCTAATTGCTGGGTTTATAAGCATGTGCCATCACACCCAGCTGAGACCATATCTGTAATGAAAACGTAGGGACAGATAATTCATGGCTTGTAAGGGATTGCCTCCAAATTCTCCTGTGTTTCCTGTGCCTGCCTTGTAAGTATTGAAAGCTGGGTAAACTGTGGTAACAAACTCTATAGTTTCAGTGGCAGAATTCAGCAGCACAAAATAACACAGCAAGAAGAGGCCAGTCAGGCCTTAAAACAGATCAGCAGTAGTCTCTGTTATTTACCCATTCTTAGCTGTGAGCTCAAGCGTAATGCACAGACTTAGTAAAACTGCAGACTGTAGATGGTGAGGTAAGTTCTACACATGGATAACTTTGTAAGTCATTTTAAATCATGGGAAAATGTGCACACCATGTATAAGAGGTATGACTTGTTTCTAAGTAAATCATTATTACAATATATCTAGACCATATCAGTTCTTCCTAAATGTCTATATAATAAAGTGTTTTCCTTATAAAACCACCTTAACACACACACACACACACACACACACACACACACACACACACACACACTCTTCTACCCAAACTTTTTCTTATGAAATTGGAATGGAATGAAAACATATATAGGTCTACTAAACCAGAAAGGTAACTATTATTAAAGCAACCAGCATATTTGGGCATAATGTGCTCTGAAGATAGTGTTAGACATCTCTGCTTTCCCTGGAACCACTGTTAACCATTCTAATGATGGGTCCAGGAAATAACAATATATAATAATAGTACTATTTGACCACAGTAAATTCACAGTCTGGGACATGGTCAGACAAGTTCTGATCAGTCTCCAGAGGGCCCTATGAGTGTTCAGTAGATGTGAAGGTGGATGAACACTCAAGGTCATGTTGTATCTTCATTAATTTCTTCAGGAAGTTTTGCCTCAAGAGAGCAAAAACTTCTTGGGAATCCAGGAGCTGGGCCAACGTGGTAGTTACATTAGTTACCAAATAAATACTCCATACAATGTATGCTTTATAAATAACTCTATAGAGCAGGAGCGCCAGTATAGGATTTAGGATATAACCTAACAAAGGACAGTAACTTCTCAAGATTACCTGCCAAGTCATTAGAAATACCATTTCTTTAAAAAAATAATTGTCTAGCATTTGACTCTGATAACTGCTGCTAAGGAAGCTGCCCCACAGTGTATGCTGTGGTTACCTGATTGTTCTGTATAACTCCCTGCTAATTAAAAGACTATTTACTACGCTAGCGGGGGTATTCAATTCAGTAAAAGCTGGTTGAATGTAGTGTGAATGAACACGACTCAACACTTCCAACCTCTGGTTTCCAGTATGGGAAGTTCCTTCATTAATAGCAATTAAATTAATCATAACATTTTAAAGAACACTGGAAAGACTTTTATTTCTGGTGCTATTAAAGATGGCAATAATTGCAATGCTTTGTAGGACAGTGGGCAAATTATTAGTGTTGATGATGAGTTAGAAAGTTATTTCTGCCTATGAAACAGCACATGAGAACCTACCACCAAAGAACAAAGTTTTCACAGTTGTTTGCACCCAGCACACATTTCTTTGCTGGAGACAATCACTTCCATGTGAGCCCTCTGGAGTATACCAGGGCTAGCTCATATGACATCCAGGACAAAAGTCGTTGAGTTACAACATTCAGGGTTTGTGTGTGTGTTGCTGCTCTATTCATAATAGCCAGAAACTGGAAACAATCTAGATGTCCTTCAACAGAAGAATGGATTTTAAAATGTGATACATTTACACAATGGTGTATTACTTAGCCATTAAAAAAAAAAAAAAAAAAAAAAAAAAAAAGAAACCATTAAACTTGTAGGTAAATGGATGGAACTAGAAAAAAATCCTCTGGAGTGAGGCAGCACACAGACCCAGAAAGACCAATGTGGTATACATTTGCTATATATGGATATTAGCTGTGAGGTCAAATGCTAACCTAGCAGCAATTCATAGAAAGCCAGAGGTTGGGCACAGAGTAAGGTACTGGGGGAACAAATAGATCTCCCTAGGACAGGGAAAGAGAACAGATAGTTACAGATAGGAAGGTGGGAGACCGGAATGGGAGGATCGCGTGGAAAGGGGGAAGGAAGAGGGAGACGAGGGAATACAGGGAGAGACAGCTAAAATTAAGAGCCATCTGAAGGGCAGTGTGGAAACCTAATACGGGAGACGCTTACCAAAATATACACACATATGAAGGAGAGCTAAATGAAATCACCAAACAATGGGAGAGACAGAACCACAACTGTACGTCTCTCGTCACCAAATGACGCTTCCAGGACTGGATTGGGTTACATCTAATTGAGTGGTTGGCCACAGGGGTCCCATGAAAACCCCCAAACGACTCGGGCTGTTGCCAAGACGATAGGTTGCTCTCCACAAGCTGACATCAAGCCACACTGCTGAAGACAATACCTGCACGACACACTGAACATGAAGACGTCAGGCTGGCCTCCATAGAGCTTTCCCCTACATGTTAGCGTTTGGTACAGGAAGTACTCTCTGCACGCTGACAACCCAGCCATAAACTCTTTCATCTTCAATGGTGTCCTGACTGCAAGATATGCTAATGCAATGTTGGTGCAGAGTTTGTGGAAATGAAAATTTCGTCTCTTCCAAGGGAGTCTCACTGGGGAAACAAACTCCTCTTCAGGGTAGGCTGCATGCCCAGCAGTTAATGGCCAATAGAAAATGAACTCAAGGGCATCTTTGGAGGTTCCTTGTCTCATAATGGCATGTCCGTGCTCTTCCTTTTTGAAACATGATTTTATTTTTTCTTCTCTCTTTTTACTCTACAGTTCCTGTGTGTACATATCATGAGATTCCTGATGTGGATCTGTTTCTTGTGCCTTCTCTTGGGCTCTTTTCCTTCTATTTGTCTTGTCCATTTCTGATGGGTTAGTTTTTGTTTTATCTTATTTTATTTTATTATCATCTCACAGAAGCCTGTTTATTTTCTATGAGAGACAGAAAGGGAGTGGATCCATATGGGAGGGGAGGTGGGGAGGAGTTGGGGGGAATAGAGGGAGGAGAAACCATAATCGGGATATATTATGGGAGAAAAAAATCTATTTTCAATAAAGGAAAAAAATGTAGTGTTGGATGGAAAAATACTGTAGATAACAGATTTTCAAAGCTACCAAAGAAGACACTGAGAAAAAGTAGGACGTTTCTGTACACAAGGCAGATTTAGCAACAGTCCTGTAAGGTATACAAGCCTCATGAAAATAGAACTTTTAGGGCAACTGAAGCCAGCTTTCATTTCTCTTTCTCCTGGGACTAGCTACTCTGCAAATTCTGAGCTGACAGATGGTTGTGGTCAACTACCTAGACCAACGTCTTTGTGGACATGTGGACAACTGGATGGGGAACAAATTCTTACAAAGCAAGCATGTGTCTGTGTGATTTTTCCTAACCCTTCCTGAGCTGGGGTACTGCACACTACCCTAGGTGATGAGCTGCAGCTGCCGGCAACTGTGGCGGCCCAGGCCAGCGGGCTGCCTTCTTCATAAGGAACTCTTGTTCAGCGTCCCCCTCCTGTTTATAGCTCCCAACTCCAGAGAATAAAGAGAGGCTTTATGGAAGCCTGCTCTTTGCGTAATGTATTCAAGACACACTGAGGTCATTAGTAATTTCATAATCGTGAGCAGGCTGTGCGTCTGTCCACTAGTGGGTTAGAGTTCAGAGGCAACAGTGAGACCACAGGCCTCTGGCATCCACATGCTAATGCCATGTGCCCACTGCCATCTGCTGCTGTAAAAAAGAGGAACAGAGGAGGATTCTCAAATATAAACGCAATGCTGGTGGCTGAGGAATTTAGAATTCTGCTTACTCTATCAACTGCCAATGTTAAAGGTAAAGGTGTCAGATACTTCCATGGACACTAAGGAAAGTACTTTTGCTGGTCAATTCTGCTGGTTTCTAAAAACTGGATACAAGATATGTTGTCATTTTTAAATGTAATTGAAAATCCCTGTGGCAATAATTGTGCTGAAAAAAAATTGTAATGCCACTGTTTCACCCCTGGCACACAGCAAAAAAAAAAAAAAAAAAAAAAAAAAAGAGCCATAATAAATTAGATAAGAAAGTATGAATTCCATGGTATGTTCATTGGTAGGTTCACACATAAAACGTCAAAACTGCCTTGAACTACCTTGAATTAACTAGAGAGCAAAAGTCTACAGAGAGAGCTTTTCTGCCCTCAGTGATGGGAGCTTCTGAAGACCTCCCTTCCACTCCCGTGTCTTTTCAAACAGGAGTCAACTCTGTTATTACAAATTACATGCCATGAGAGGATACTAGCTGAAAACAGTGTCTACTCTTGTGTTTTAAAGAAACTTGTTCTTATCTGGAGAGGACTTTGTTTTTTAGTGACTTTTTTTTTTTATCATTTGTTAAATTCTCCAGTAGCTATTTTAAAGAGCCTGGGTTCAGTACTGAATGTACTGTTTGCTTTCAGTCCCAAAATATGTATTTCAACAAATGCAAAATTCCAAAACTATAGACACTTTCCCACTTTGATTACTATAATGAGGGGAATCAAGCACACACAAGCACTTTTCAGAGCACAGAGGTGAGGGGGTGGGGCTGCTGCCTGCTGCTGGTAGACTCAGGGTTTGGGTCCATGTCAGCTGACTCACGGGAAGCTGCAGCGCCAAGCCCAACCCCACTTCCTGACCAGCACTGTGCATGTGCCTTACATTAGTGCAGAAGCTAAGTCAGCAGCCACAGGCGCCATCAGAGAGGAGACGCTAGCAAATTCAGTCAAAGGCAGACAAACCTTTCAGCTTTCCATCGAAGTTTGGGTTCGTAGCCACTTTCAAGCCAGGATGAGGTAGGAGAAAACAGGAAATGTTGGTAAAACAGGAATGGATGTGCTTTCTGACATTCTGTAGTTCTTCATGCTGGTTCCCTGAGACCTGCGGAAAGTCACTCTGAAGGTGAACTTTCTTGGACAGAAACAAAGGCTTTGCTTTGCCTATCAGCTTCCATGATGGTAAAATGGCATGATGTGGCTGGGATTAAAGGGTTGGATTTGTCCATATAGCTATAACTAAGTGTGGCAAATGCATGGTACAATTAGCACAATTTATAAGCCTCTGTTTTCCTTCAAAACCATATGGCCAAGTCTATCACAGCAGCAGGCTAATCTCTGGGGCAAATTCCTGTCATAGTTGCTTTCCATGGCTGTGATAACACACAGCAGCTTGGGGAAGAAAAGGTGGTTTCCGCTTCACCTTCTACTCTGTCACCAAGGGAAGTCAGGCCAGGATCCCAAGGTTGGAACCTGGAGGCCATGGAGGAGTGCTGCTCACTGGCTTGCTCCTAGTGACTTGGTCAGTTTGCTTTCTTATACAACCCAGAGCCACCTGCCCAGGGTAGGCACCACCCACAGTAGGCTGGGCCCTCCCATACACTTAGCTACAGGCCAGTCTGATGGAGGAATTTTCTCAACTGAAATTCTCTCTTCCCAGGTAACCCTAGCTTGTATGAAGTTGTCACTAACAAACAAACAAACAAAATCAAACAAACAAATAACCAGCTCCATACTTAAATTCTAAAAAGGCATCTGAATGGCTAGGTATTTCACAGAAGCCTAAATACCACCAGTCCCTTCGAGACATGTGTTTAACAGTCTGTAGAAAAGGCAGAATGAAATACATTTAGACATTTACACTGCAGTATTGAACTGTTTGGAGTCTTCAAGGTGAAAGTTTTGCCTTGAGGAAGAAATAACTGTTTTACATATCACCTATGAAGTATCTGTATCAAAGTCATCGACAGTAACTTAAAAGCACAATCCTAAATTTTATTACAAATCCATCTTGGGTTGTTTATTAGAGAAACTACAAGGGGTGGGTGGAATTGTGGCTCCTGAGTATCCAGGAGACCACTCAACAGAGACACTCTAGCTTATTCCGGGGAAATGGCAGGCACCTAATAGCGAACCAACCTTGAGTCGTTTCTCCAAGAACTTGGCGCCACCATCAGCTCCATAGGAGAACTCGTATGGGAAACTCCAGTCTCGCACGAGAAATATCAGACTCTGAAAAGTAGAAAGGAAGGATGGATGAGCATGCTCGGAGGTTGCAGCCCTCTGCTTTTTACTGGAGCCAATCCTGTTACTGCATCTTAACCGTGTTCCTTACCATAAAGGAACACATCACACATGTTCCTTACCATACTGTGGAATCAGTTTCTCAGCCGTCTGCCCTGAGCTCATCATGCTTCACAATGTGGGAACAGCAAGCGCTCTACCAACTCCAAGATGAATGCATCCCACTGAGTTTAGCGACAGTCATGACCACCATTAAGTTGACCGAAGGGAGCCATAATTAGATTTTCTGTGGTGTGTTCTTGTTCTGTCTGTCTCTCTCTCTCCCCTCTTCCTTCCTTCCTTCTTTCTCTGTTTCTTTCTTTCCATGACTATGGTAGAATATATGCATAAGACACCAGACCAGCTTTAAGAAGATGCAAACGTTGGAGACGATCTCACTATGGAGTCCAGGCTGCTGTTGAACTCACTGTATAGGCCGGGCTGTCAGAGAACTCACAGCAAGCTCCCTGGCAAGCAGATGCTACCAGTTTTCATGTTTTTGTTTTCTTTTTAAACTTTTTAAAAATGTTTATTGATTTTTATTTATGTGCAATGGTGTTTTACCTGCATGTCTGTCTGTATAAGGGTATCAGGCCCCCTGGAACTGACAGCCGTGAGCTGCCAGGTGGGTGCTCTGGAAGAGCAGCCAGTGCTCTTAACCACTAGACCATCTCTCCAGTCCTTTTGTTTTCTTTTTAAAAGTTTCTTTTTAAACTTTTTGTATATATGCGTCTGTGCGTCTGTGTGTCTGCGCGTCTGTGTGTCTGTGCGTCTGTGTGTAGAGGTCAGAGGACAATTGGCGATAGTTGTTCTCTCTTCCTGCCATGTGAGTTCTAGGGATCAGACTCGGTCAAGAAGACTTAGCAGCAAGCACCTCTACCCTTCAGCCATCTTGCCAACCCTCCACCAGCTTTTTCCTAAATCTAAGTATTTTACTATTTTTACAGAAATGATAGTATGCATTTTCTCATCACAAAAGTTCAAAGTCCAGAGAAAATGTAAAATGCATCCAAATCTCAAAAGCAACTACAGCCAACACTTAGTGAAGTTCATTTGCCAAGAGCAGGACAAGGGAAAAAGAAAGACAAGTTTATGTAAAAACACACAAGAGTATCAATGTCACAATCAAAGTGACAAGTATTACATTAAAATATAATTGAAATTACGTGTCTAGGAAACTTAGGATGGCATTTAAGATAGTGAGAAGTTTCAAGTAATTGGTTTTTCACCACCAGTTCACAAATTGTATGTTCACTTTAAAATCTTCTGTGTTGAAACATTCTACATGCGGAAATCACATATAACGACATGGCTTAACACACTTTCAGGAACGGAGCACTCCATGTAACGAGCACCCAGATGGAAAACAATGTCTGCCACTACTGAAGCCCTCACTCCTGCTTTCCTCCCTCTACCTCTGCCTAAAGGGCACCACTCCTGGGACCTGAGAAATAACAGGTTAGTTTTGTGTGTTTTCATTCAACACTGATTTGTGAAATTCGCCATACTGCTGCATAACGTCTTACCATTCACAGTCATCACTGCATTACATTCCATTATGTTAAGGCTATGTTTGACCCTTAACTGTGCCATGACTTTCCTTCCATCTCCTATTTATTTTTAAGTAGTAACTTTGAAATAACAATAAGAAGTTTGAGTATAAATGGTTAAGATAAATAGACACTGGCAGCTCTGTCAGATGAATGTAGAAATCATAAGGTAATTCTGTAGGTTCAATTGCCTGTGCCCCTAGGTTATTCTGTCTTTTCCCCATCATAATACTTTAAATACCAGGACCTGATGAATTTCTTTCTATTGTAAGTAAGGAAATCCAATTCCAACATGACTAAGTTAAAAAGCATAGAATGTCTTACCAGTTCCATAACTGGCAAGATCAAAGCCCTTTCTCTTTTTAATTAGTCCATTCTATGTGATGGCCAAGATGACCTCTGAGATGCTGAAGGTCATATTAGATTAGCTCTGCTGTGCAGTTCAGTTTTTAATGACAATTCTACAAAGTTCCAGGGACTGGCCTACCTGTGATGGACTGACCAGTCCTGAAACTACCACTGTGGTCAGAGGGATGAGGGGGTCTGAATGGAGTTCTCTCTACAAGGGGTGAGTGGCACCCCCACACCTCAACCAATGAGAGTAGATTCCCCATTGGAAGGGGTTCTACTAATACTCAGAAGTGGAGACTGGGGACTAGACAGAAAAACACAGAACTCTACTCCTGTACTACAATGCTTTGGCTTATCATATATCGCAAGCCTCTGAAGGCCAAGACTGAATCTCTTGTTGCTCATTGTTAGGATAAGCAGTGCTTGGCACAGAATCAGTGTCTTGTGTAGATTCCTAATTTGTAATTCTTCACATTAATGTCAAGGGTGAAAACACTGTATTATACTCTGTAATCGTTAGTCCTGGTCGTGCTTCTGCTGTTTGTAACTTGATCCAGTCACACATCAGGAATCCTCTGACTGCAGGCTCCATACCCAAGCCTTCAGTGACCAGTCAAACCACCTCCTTGTGGTGCTGAGGCCGGACCCAGAGCCTCACACTCGGTAGGTCACCAGCAATCCTTACAGGACAGTGGCCTCACTTTCTGACCACTCTCATTCTTGAGAAGATCTTCTGCTTATTTTATAGTTGTTGGACAAATTAGCTAGAAATAAAATCTTAGAGTGACCCTATTTATTGAATGTTACTATGGTAATTCTATGGGAATTACTTACCCTTGAATACACTAAGTACATCAGTATATTCTTATGTTGTCTGGAACTCACTGGTATTTCCTACAGAGCTACTACAAGAATTCAAGTTTCGCCTCTATCATCTTTTAAAATATCTTCTCTCTACTACATTCATTCCATTAGCTTCTTTAGGACTCTCATTTTGCCATGTGGTACACAAGGCTACACAAGGGTGTAGAGCCTGAAGTTTATATAATTTGTGGGGCAGGGGAGAATCTCTGTAAGAAAAATAATATAAATGTCTTGGAAAAAGCCTGATAAATATCACAAATACACAAAAACTCAGACAAATAACTAATATACCTTTATCACACTTCTTTTTTAAAAGGTGTTCCAAGTTATGCCTCCCTCCATCATCCCCCGGGCCTTGCCATGTGTCCCTGACTGGCCTGGTACTACTTATGTAAACCAGGCTGGCCTCAAATGGACTCAGGTAAGCACTAGGATGCCGCTCCAAGTTCACTGCTTCCCCCAGACACAGAATCAAGCACTTCCCCAAGAAGCACCAGCTTCTTCGAGGTGGATGCTGTAATGCCAACATTACCATGTTGGGTGAAGATGACCTACTCACTTTTCCTAGGTCTTTTTGGTGGGCAAAGCTAGTACTTGTATGTGTGCATGTGTACGTGTATGTGTGTGTGTGTGTAAGGTGTATGTGATGGAATAGTGCCTTAACTCATGCTGGTGTGTACATTTTAAACACCCAGATAGATGCAGGACAAAAATGTTTTCATCGAACTCCTTTATCATATCTATGCCTCCTTACCCAGAATCCTGAATCGGGAATCTTGGTTTTCTAGGCACAGGAGAATACTGAATTATGACATCCCATAATTACTTAAAGTTTTATATCACAATACAAACACGAAAGCCCCAGAGTAGCAATGCCAATGCTGCCATCATGGCTATGAATATTTATGGAAAGCTTTCAACAACTTTTGGCTTATGATCTCTTTATTTCTAATGTTTGCTCATGGAAAGGAGACATCACCGACGATGTTCTTTTATCTTTCATTTACTCTCACTCCCACAGGTACACACCACGGCATGGTGTAACTCTGGTCTTCACACCAGTGTTGTTTATGAAGAAGTCATCCTGTAGATTTCTCACTTGGGGTAACAGAACAGCACTCTTACATCCTGACACAGTTTGGAACTCGATTTTACTGGTTCTAACATCTCTGGCTCAGTCTTTCTGTACACAGGCCCTCTTAGTGTGTGACTGCATGGTTTTTATTCTGTTTCACTATGATGGTGCCTTTCTCCTGTTGTGTAGATTCTGTGGAGAGAGGAGAGCTCTTTGCAGAGAGAACTAAAAATATCCACATCTACTATCTTTAGGTCTACTAACTTTAAATGGATGCCCATTTTTGTTTAAAAAATGTCAAAATATAACTTGTATCAGGAACATGTGTACCTAAAACAAGTATCTTGAAAGCAGATGTTAGCTAAGTAACTGAAGCAGACATCTGTAAGCCAGGATAAATAAAATGAAGTACGTGGGTGGGCTTTGCATTTTTTAAGCAATTTTTGTCTCATTCTTTGCTCTTTTCCACTGGGTATTCTCCTTCAAAATAAATGAAGATGATGTGTAGAAAAGCCAACATGAAGCCTTACTTTCCCAAGTTAGCAACTTCTCACAGTAATAATAATCCTGGGATCAATGCTACTGCTCAAGTTCCCAAACTTGCTTGAGTGGCTCTTTGGCCAAAACAATACAGAGCTGTGGTCTCTGCAGTGTCTGTCAATTTCTATGGAGAAAACACCTCCACTGTGGATGATATCCAGGCACTGGTCGTTTACTGATTAGCTTATTAAAAATTGCTTATCATTAGCTGATAATGGTAAGGACAGCGCCTTCCCATTATATCCCAGGTACTTGTATGCTTCATTTTATCACATATGGAATTCTGAGTTGCAGCCCTCATTTCAAAGAGCCATCAGTTTCCTACTGCTAAATCCTGATATGTTCATCTGTACGGGCAAAGATGGGAAACACCATAAACCCCCCTCATTTGTCTTATAAAAATGCATCAAGTTGTAATAGTTTTTCAGATGAATTAAACTGAGTTAGGCAAATGATAGGCCTATGCTATTTTATCCTACAAATGGTCTTTTTATTTGAACAATGAAAATTATTGTCCGTTTCTCTTTGAAAACAAACTACAGCCATTTGAAAAATCATTCAGAAGGGATGTTATAGACCTACTGTGAGTTACAGTGAAAAATGAAAAAAAAAAAATCTAAGGGCCAAACAGCTGGATGTAGCTATATGAACCAAAGATCCCAATTCAACAACATGTAAAGTATAGTGTATTCTTGGATAATATTAAGATATTAATGTTACAAGTATATGGAATATGTCAGTAAATGTGTTGGTGTCCATATAAAAGATTTAAATGACATGGTATTGGAAAGCTAATGCTAAATTTATGTGCATATCCATTATAAATTATGTGAAATTAATCATATCCTTTGAAAGAAAAACTGATTTAGAATCAGTGGCCAATAAATATATGAACTAGTCTTTAATGTGTTTAATCAATCAATTTCAGTTTTGACTTCAGTTTCAGGTAGAGAAGAACACTAAAAATTATTTTGAGACTATAAACAACAGCTTGCTTCAATCAACAGCCCAGGAAAGCCAACCTATAAGGAAGACTGAGAAAAGCAAACTGATGACCTTGTTTTGTGGGTTACAGAGTCAGGAGTGGGTAGTTCGGGTCTTACAGTGTGTCTTCTGTTGAAGCATGCTGTGCGGTTCAAGGGTGAGGGGCAGGCTGACCCCAGCCGCAGTTACTTCCCTGAGCATCTCTCCCTCTGCCTAACTGATTTGATGGGAGTACGGACTCGAGCTAAAAAAGCAAATTACAAAGCTTCTGCCCTTAAGAGCTGTAAGTTGACTAATGAGGTGGGATATGATTATTAAAATACCAGATCATAAATACAGTTCAACAAGTGCTGGGGAATAGGAGCAGGAAGAGAAATAGGTGGTGGCTAGGTCCAGTGCTTTGGACCTACGGCCTGGGCAGAGATCAGCTCTGCACTGTTACAGTATGTGTAAGCAGGATTAAGTCTATAAACTACTCTGGCCATTTCCTCACTGGATAAAAAAGAGAAAGAAATGAGAAGTAATAATACTAGCACAAAGAGCATTAATCTGAATACTGTATAAAACATGCTTTTGTACAGGGTCTGGAACAAACGAGCCCTGGTTCAGCTGTCGTCTTTGTCCAGTGGTTACATTCTATAACCTAAATGTAGAAACCAAGAGAACTTTGGCCTGAACCTTGACCCAATTCTGGGTTGCCAGATAAATAATTCTAATTCCTGTAGCTCTCGGATCACCTAAATTGCTCTCTGGACAGAAACTACGTAGGGTAGGTAGCTTTCCCAGGAAGCTGTCCTCCTTGGCCCCATTGCATATCAATTTCCACCTCTAGCAGGCAGACAGTAACCTCTCTTTTTCTCAGCGAGGTCAGGTATTTCTCTGACATTAGTTGGCAGCTCCAACTATCACAGATTTTTGCCCAAGAATGTTTTGTCTCAAAGTGGCTTGAATCACTACCAAGGAATTTTGCCAGTAAACATCTTAAATCGCGGGAATAGAGTGACCTTGAATGTAATTAAGTCAACTAGAGTCGAATAATTCCTGATTGTCTGCAGAGAGGCCTGATATGAATGAGAAATTATGACAATTTCTAATTGTTTGTGTCTTGTATATCCTTAACACACACACACACACACACACACACACACACACACACACACACACACTAGCGGCATTCAGTTTCATTGAAAGCTCACTGGAACTGGTTAGATCACTAGTCACTACATCTCCACTGAGATGTGTGGACTTCTTTTTCTAACGGAGAGGAGTAAGTTCTGTTCTGATGTCCAAAGCACTGGCGGGATCTGAGTCCATGAAGACGGTTAATAAAGGTGTTGTGGGAGGACCAGGAGGCAGCGCAGGGAAGTCAGCTTGCCCCGTGTGTGTAAGGGCCTGGGTTTGATCTACATACTGCACAAAAGGAAAGGCGAACTGTGGAGCAGACTAGGAGAGAGTAATTGAGAAAATAAAGTACTAGTGCTGAGGAGATGAGCGATAAGAGACTAAATGTCAAAGGTCCTCAACTACACATTCAAGAAAGAAACAGAGGCTTCTGAGAGGAAGTGAAGTTCACATACAGGAAAGCTTTTTTTCAAGGATTTATGCCTCTAATTTTCCTATTACCAGAAAGCTTGACTATATTGACCACCTGTATACAGACATGGCACTCCATCTCTCGGGACCTTCCTACTGCAGATGTTGTCTGCCAGGGTATGCACAGGGGTTGAAACAGACCTTAGCCATACTGTGCTTAGGCACGACCTGGACAGTGCAGCTTCCTGTCACAACACGGGGACAAGTTAAGAGGTATGAGGCTGAAAATTTTCTTTCTCTTTCTTTCTTTCTTTCTTTCTTTCTTTCTTTCTTTCTTTCTTTCTTTTCTTTCTTTCTTTCTTTCTTTCTTTCTTTCTTTCTTTCTTTCTCTTTCTTCCCTCCTTCCTTCCTTCCTTCCTTCCTTCCTTCCTTCCTT
>CABHPH010142224.1:2234-53477 GCA_902168325.1 Peromyscus nudipes | reverse complement strand
CCATACTAGTTTAAGGTGTCATTAACCCATACTAGTTTAAGGTGTCACTGTTGACTCATTCAGTCAAAACTGTGAGTTTTTTGTTTTTTTAATTTTATGTATATGAATGGTTTTATTTGCAGTTATGCCTGTGTATCACGTGCATGCAGTTACCAGGGAGGCCAGAAGAGGGTGTTGGATCCCCTAGAACTGGAGGATCAGTGATCCTCCATTAATAGACTCTATTCTTATGCTTATCACAGATCCTTCCCCTGGGCTCTAGCCCTGAGCTCTGTCTATCAGCCAACAGAATTCATTCTTGTTGTAAAGGTCACAGGTCACAAGTTCTTCTATGTTTAAGTGTGTAAGAAAAGTAAACCTCAAGGTCAGTCTCTGGAAGGCATGACCCAGAGTCTGCAAAGATGGCATTGTCCTGAGTTTCAGTTTTCACCTCTTACGAGGATCATTCCCCTCACACCCTCCACACAGGCCATGAGGCTTGTGGGGTGGGGGTGGGAGGTGGGGTAGAGGTGGGGTCCCAGGCAGCTGGGATTACAGGTATGTGCCACTATGCCTGACTTTTGACAATTGTTGCCAGAGATCAAACTCAAGTCTTCAAAGTAATGTGGCAGCACTTAAGTGACTGAGCCATTTCACCAGCCCCCCAAACTTTCTTTTCACTGACATTTCACAATGTCAACATGGTCCACTACTAAGTAGCAATCGCAAAAGTTTTCCCTATTGTTTGTTTTGAGGTCACTGATAGTTTTTTTTAACCAAAGACATAATTCCTGTCTGTCTGTCTGTCATCTATCTATGTATCTATGTATCTATGCATCTATGTATGTATGTATATATTTATGTACGTACGTACGTACCTATCTATCTACCTGTCTGTCTGTCTGTCTGTCTATCTGTCGGTTAGTCTTCATGTCGGTTTATGTGTCAGGAGCAGTGACACCTGCTGGCAAGACTTAAGGTCCCTTTCTAGAATTTGGTCTAGAATCAGCAGTCCTGAGAGCAGACAAGTCAAAGCAATATTGCAACTGCCGCTCAACACTTCAACTATCACCAAAGCGATGAAACCCAGGAGTGCAGAAAGTGCTGTGGACCCTGCTGAAGACTGTAAATCAGGAGTGCTCTTGTTCTCGCCCTCACCACCTCCTCTGCCGCCTGCCTAGGTTTTAGGGGCCAGATTAGACTCCTTCTAAAGAGTCCTCCACTTACATCTTCAGGGAAATATCTTCTGGACATCTTGAATGCAATTTGATAGGAGAGCTCCAAGTCAAATCTACAAACTGAAGCCACCCTCATCCCCACTCTCACAAGTGAGAGTTAGTGGTTTATGATTTGTCACTGAGCAACAGAAAACAGACCGCTCATCTTAGTCTATTGTCTGCCACAAGAGCTTCTCACTTACGCTGCCCTTTATGAATTGTTTTTCCAGTGGGCTCATATCCCCTCACTTTGGGTGTTATGCATATCTAGAGCTATGGCTTCCTCTGACAAGCTCTGGCTGAAGGAGTTAACTTTTAGATAGTGTGAAAACTGCTGACTGACGGCACTTGATCCAAGCTCAAAGGTTTCCTTAATGCTGCTGACCCCAGCATGACTGGAGTCTTCAGGGCAAGTCTGGCCAGCCACCCATCCTCTCAATATGCCAGAAAAAGAGACAAAACAGAGAGAAGACAGACATACTTGATGTGGCTACACTGGGAAGGAACAAATGAGCGGGTCCAGTGACCCCACCCCGACCCCAAGTCTATTTGGGGGAGTATCGAGATGAGGTTAGGTTTAAATACAGCAAGAACTACGCACAACTAAACAATCCTGGCAAAATACGGTCCTGCCTGTCACTGGCCCACCACTACCTTGACTATCAGTGCTGCGAGGTGGTCCAATAAGTTGCCAGAACTGTGCGAACTCTCTTCCTGAGAGGCCAGTTCCTCTTCTGGCTCGCACTACGTCATCAATGTTTTCCTTCCTCAGCAAGGGACTCCTGGGAAGTTTCTAATTCTCTGGGACCTGGTGTTTCAATAGTCTGATAGCTGAGGGGATGACAAGTGACCCCATAGAACCCCAATACAATGGGCACACCAGCTTCAGCCAGGCTGGTTGCTATTGCACTCAGGCAATGGAGACGTTACCATGTAAGAAGGGGCACTCCAGCCTCTCCCCCAGTTTCCTCCCTGGTAACAGCCAACTGCTGGACTTTGCAACTGACTCTTACTACCCCAGGTTGGTTGATTTAGGTTCCATGCTTGGTAAACGCATCAACTGTCTTCTGTGACATTCAGGGCTGAATTCAGGGAAAAACTGATATGCTCACATGAACCATTGTCTAAGATATGTTTTTATTGCTTACTTCTAGCTCTTCTTCATCTCAAATAGCTTAGAACAGGGATCTAAAACGCCTTCTCTTTCTTCCTGTGAGACAGAGTCTCTTCCTCACTCTGTAACCCTGGGTGGCCTAGAATGCCCAATGTGTATCAGGCTGGCCTTGAACTCACAGAGCTCCACCTGTCTTGAACTCACAGCAATCTACCCTCCTTGAACTCATAGAAATCCTCCTGCCTCTGCCTCCCTAGTGTTGGAATTAAAGACATGTACCACCACACTGACCTCAAATGCTTCTTAAATTAAATAAATCAAGGAAAGAAACATGACCTTGATGAAAATCACATTAAAGATCCCACAATAATCCAGTAAGACTTTTCCGTCACTCAACTTTCACCTACCTGAAAGGGCTTCAGGAATGTTTCTTCCATCGCTAACCTGCCGTACTCAGTGAAAAGCTGGGGGAAAATCAGAGAGAAGGGATGGGGAGGGAGAGGGAGAGACAGATTGAGATTCATTGACTTATTGGGTTTCTTCTGCTCATTTCCCCCAGCTGTAACAGAATGCTACAGTATCATGATTACACAGTAATCGTCAGGAAACAAGCACTAATTATATAAAGCAGAGATATAGTAATTACATAGCTAAAATTCAAGACTACGTTACATTTTCAGAAGAAACTTCTTTCTTTTCCATGTGTATATGTTTCATGTGTGCAAGCAACTGAGCACCGAGTGCTAAGCACTTGCTCCAAAGGTAGACCCCAGCCTTAAAACTCATGTCTTTGATACAAACAATTGTAGGATGGAAGTGCATGTGGAATGACCTTCCAAAGCAGAACTTACATTGGCTTAGAGGGCCACAGTACATCTGGGGTCCATTTACAAAAGCTGTAGCCTGGGAAATTTAGAGCTACAATGACCGGAGTTACACAATTAGGCATTTGAGCTGGGCAGTGGCACATGTCTTTAATCCCAGCACTCGGGAGGCAGAGGCAGGCGGATCTCTGTGAGTTCGAGGCCAGCCTGGTCTACAGAGCAAGATCCAGGACAGGCACCAAAACTACACAGAGAAACCCTGTCTTGAAAAACAAAGCAAAAATTAGACATTTGGCTTTAGTTATCAGATGTACTGTCTTCTCTTATTTTTTATTGCTTACAATTAAGAGCATGAAGCACAACAATGAGAGTTTTTGTTTTAACAAACGTAAGATTTTGGTGAGTCCAGGCCTATGGAGACAGCTGATGAGGTTTCTGGTGTCATCCAGGCAGGTGAGATGCTGCCCCACACGACACAGGACAAGCTGGGCTAACAAGACTTCTTGTAGCTGGGGAAGAGTGCTGACCTAGAATCCCCCCTCGCCCATACTCCTTTACAGTAGCACCCCAGCCTCATGCTGCCACCCTTGCAGGGCAAAGGGTAACTAACAGACATTCCATTCGAGCGATGAGCTCAAAGAAAGTCTCGCTATGTCTAAAAGGCAACAGGTCTAGGGACAGCACACTGAGCAGACTTGTGTACTGACATCACTTGAATTCACAATCACTTCAGAGCAAGGTATTGTCGTTTACAGGAAAAAAAAATTAAATGATCAAAATACACTGTTAATTCAGCATCACTGCCAAAGCTTAGTCCTTCTGTAGACATACATAAAGAAGCCAGTATGCAACGGCACCATGCTGTCGTTAGGAAAGTAACTAACTGGGATATGACACTTGCCAAAGAAGTAGTTGCTTTATTATGGAAATTCACCTAGCGATTATTCTCTGTATCACCTAGTTGTCATAAATGGTCACTGTGAGATACCCAACTGTGTCAGGTAGCAACACGGGAGGAGAACTCCCAGTGATATTTCCAATGCTACAGTTACTCTGCTCTACTGTCCTTCATATCTATCCAAGTTTCACATTTCACTGCATGGATCTAATACGCACGCTAGTAAATTTTACGTAAAACACGTAGAAAGGGAGCTATCAGAGAAACAGAAGCTTTCCATCTACTCCAGAATAACACGTGCTGAGTCAGAGGAGAATGGACTGCACACACGAGAAAACTCTCTAGAAAAATTCACTCTTGTGTTGGAGACTGGAAGGAACACAGGACCCAGACAACGGCTCTTATCCCATCAGCTAGCCACAGGAGCCTCAGCAAGTCTCTTATCTTTGCATCCCCACTTCCCTCATGCATAAAACACCAAGAGTAGATTAGGTACCACCAAAGGCTCCTTCAGATCACAGCTCAAGTCCAATTCTGAGTTGTCCTCAGGCCTTCTCTACCAGTTCTGAGCCACAAGGGCCAAAGTCTGGCATAAAACAGACATCGTACCGACAAATTATCAAATCCTCCATCTTAAGATTTTGACACTGCAATTTAGAGACTCTTTATACTCAAGATTCTTTGTCCACTTTTCTTTTTTGTTGTTGTTGTTGTTGTTGTTTCAAGACAGGGTTTCTCTGTGTAACAGCCCTGGTTGTCCTAGAACTCACTTGTAGACCAGGGTGGCCTGGAACTCACAGAGATCTGCCTGCCTCTGCCTCCTGAGTGCTGGGATTAAAGGTGTGCGCCACCACTGCCCGCTCTTTGTCCACTTTGATTTGCTATATATGTTCATGTATTTAGCACTGGGAGCAAGCACGCTTAGAAACAAAAGAACATGAAAACTGAAAGAACACAGCCAGACAAAACTAGACAAGAGACCTGGCAACAGGATGACCCTTGTGGTCATATGTGTGAGAGAATCCCCAAAATTCTGGTCTGCGTGTCTAAAAGAGCACCAGATACACAAAACATGCTTTTACCTGGAGGTGCTGAAGATCGTCCTCCTGGACATTCTGGGATAAGTTGTACACCTTGATTAGGGATAAGGAGTCAGATGAGAATATGATAAGCATCACTTCATCATTCTGTTTTCATAGACGTCAGTTATTACACAATCACCTCTCTTACACACAGTTATGAGACCCCAAGAAAGGAGTAAAGAGAGATTGACAGATAATAAACAATGTGCAATGAGCATAAAAATGTTAGGCAGATATAGGAGTCACTCGCTGCAGAATTCAAATATTACTATTATTTTGTGGGCCTATTTAATAATCACTCTTCAAAGCACACCAAGTGAGTATCAATCTAAACCTGAGCAACATCCATGGAAAATGTGTGTGTTGGGGGGACTGTTTGGTTTCACAAGGTAACACCTCAAGCCCTTTTTCATTTGGAGAGAAGGTTTCATCATGTTGCCCAAAGTTGTAGTCCTCCTGCCTCAAACTCCCAAGAAGCAGGGGTTGCAGAAGTGGGCTGTCCTGTCCAACTGGAAAATTACAATGAACTCTTCATAGTTCGCTGATTGATTTCTGTCTGCTGAAAGTCCCTCCACACAGGAGTTAGGCTGGAATGTCAGGCCCACACTCTGCTCCTGTCTTGTTGCTCTTCCACTACACACAGCACAGCCTTAAGACAAAACTGCTTTTCTTCTTTTCCTTGAGCTGATAAACATTAGTAACTTCAAAGATAAAATTGAGGTTGTTTATATGTTTACATATTAACACAAACAGTATCCTTCTTGTACTTATTGAAATAATACAATTTCTCAGATATTAATTTAAAATAGTCATTACTTAACAGACTTTTTCTATGAAAAGAGTCAATGTTTTCAGGTCAACTATAAATACTAAATAATGAATATTAAAAACAAAGTTAAACTGATTTTAATTGGCTTGTGCAAATGATTTTAAAGGGAATAGATTTTGAGTTGGTACTTCAAAGATTCATTGGAGCAGCAGATTTTTGTATTACAAGAATAACCTGTATTTTATGCATAGCTTTCTTGTGCTGATCTTATAAAAAATTCCTTGTTAGCTTTATCTCTTACTTTATGTGTAAGAACATTTTGTTTGTATGCATGTGTGTACAGCACACGTGTGCCGAGTGCTTGCAGAGGTCAGAAGAGAGTTAGATCCCCTGAACTAGAACTATGGATGGCCGTGGGCCACATGTGGGTGCTGGGACCTGAACCCGGGTCCTCTGCAAGAGCAGCGAGTGCTCTTAACCTCAGAGCCATCTCTCCAGCCCCAAGAAGTAGATTTTTTTAAAGCATCAATCGTGGGTTATAACTATAACTTTTCTTTTAAATTCATTTTTTTTTTTTTTAGAAATTCAGTTCACCCTCCCTCTTCCTTGGTACCTGTCTGGGCGGTGATCACACAGAATGTCTGTCTGTCTGTCTGCTCACTAGCTCCATTACTCCATCTGCATATGATCACAGCCTGGACTGGACTGGCTCACTTTGTTTTGGCTTTCCCACTTTTACAAGCCATCTTGCCTCAAAAAAAAAGGGGGGGGGGCTGGGTGGCGGTGGCCCCACTCAGAAGGCAGAGGCATGTGGATCTCTCTGTGAGTTCGAGGCCAGCAGCCTGGTCTACAGAGCAAGTTCCAGGGCAGCCAAGACTACACAGAGAAACCCTGTCTCAAAAACCAACCAAAACAAAAAAGACCTGCTTTGTTTCTTCTGTACCTCCGCTCCCTGCTGTCATCAATAGACAGAAAACATCTAACAGCAGTCCTTAAAATCTTTTCAGCCATACATTGTCTCTGTATGGTAAAGCCCTCCACAGACTTTCAGGACAATTTAGAAAGCCTAAAATCCCCCACCCTGCCCAACAGTACTTCTTTTATTTTATTTTATTATTTATTTATTTTTATTTGTTTGTTTGTTTGTTTTTGGTTTTTTCAAGACAGGGTTTGTCTGTAGTTTTGGTGCCTGTCCTGGATCTCACTCTGTAGACCAGGCTGGCCTCGAACTCACAGAGATCCACCTGCCTCTGCCTCCTGAATGCTGGGATTAAAGGCATGCGCCACCACTGCCTGGCCCAATAATACTTCTAAAAACAGAAAGGAAAGAGCAAAAGAAAGGGAATTAAAAAGCTCTAAAAACACACAGTTTACATATAAGTGTAAACTGTTTTTTAAAGCTATGAACATACATAGCTTTCACATTTTAGAAACATTTCCACCAATGATTTATTTATTACTGTTGTGTGTGTGAGGGATGTGTGTGTGTCGGGGAAGGGCGCCATGAGCTGTGCGTGTCAGTCAAAGGATAGCTCTGTGCAGTCTGCTCTCTCCTTCCACTTCAGTGTTGTGGAGACTGACCTCAGCATATCAGCTCTGAGACAAGGTCACATGTAGCCCAGGCTGGCCTCAGACTCACTGCATAACCAAAGATGACTTTAAACTCTTGATCCTCCGGCTCTATCTCCTCAGTACTGGGACAACATGCATTCTCCGCCATACCTGGTTTATATGGTGCTGGGGATTGAACCCGGGACTTTGTAAATGCAAGGCAAAGACACTACCAACTGATCTACATCCTTAGCTATAAAATTTAATATTATTTAATGCATTGTAAACTCTAACAGAAAAAGTAACAATAATAAAGCTATTTTGGACTAAAGCAGCCAATTTAGAAAATCATCAGTAATTAGACTACAGTAACAATAACTATTCCTGGCAGTTAACTGAGTAACACCTATGATTTGCCATGTCTTTGTCTCATCGCCATGTGTATGTAGAAACACTACCCACGAATTTTAGTTAAGAAACATCCACAGATAGATTTATTTTACTCCATACCTGTATTGAGCTGATCATCGTGCTGAGGGCAAATACTGTGGCCGAATCTCTCAAAGTTGACTGACTGTCAAAGGTTCCCTGAGTATCCATCAGTAACACCGCCACCTACAGGTGAATAGAGTACATCACTGATCTTGTACACAACATCCAGGGTACCAGGTTACCATGACATTAACACCAGAAGAACTAAAGGAATCTATTATCAATGAATACTTAAAAGGTAACTTCTTACATGTGCTATGAATGCCACAAAAATATTAATAGCTGCTGGGTGCAGTCATTTTTAACATTCTCTGTTAGCTTAGGTTAAAAATATAACATTGAGATGATGTAAAAACATCAGCTTGCTATCTGCTATTCTGTATACATTATGATTTTTGTCTCCTGGGATCACTAAACAGTTTGACAGGGATCATTCAATAAGATGCCACTCTTACCCCTGTAGCATTATGTGAAAAGGACAAAAGACCATTTTCAAAGTTACTATTGAAATTAAAATTTTAATTTTATTTAAAGAGTGTCATACCTTTTTACCATCAAGTTTATTGACAAGGAAGACCTCACTCCATATCTGGATTCCTGTGGTTTCTCGTTCAGATCCACCTCTCCATGAAAATCCAGTCAATGGTTCATTGTAATCTCCAACCCAGTCAACAGATTCCTATAAATTTAATAAAGTCTATGATTAGAATTGGATATGCATGTATGGTTTTTCCTCTCATCTTTTTTGATGCTTCTTTTTCTATAACTCAAAAGAAAAAATGTGTGCATATCTGTTACACTGATATAGTCATTTTATTTATTCAAAAGTAATTACAGAGGAGCAACCATCTGTTATAGTTTATGTTAGTGGCTAACATCACTACAATTTATATACATACACATGTGTATAATATATATGTATATGTCAGGATGGAAATGTATATAAAGTATAAGTGGAAACGTAACATGGGAAATGGAACAACTGATTTACATATTCATTCATTTATGTGTATGTGTGTCTAGTGTGAGTATACATATATGTGTGCAGGTGCCCCTGCAGGCCAGAAGAGGGTGTTGGATCCCCTCTAGCTAGAGTTACAGGAGTTTGTGGGCTGCCTGACATGGGTGTTGGGACTTGAACTCTGGTCCTCTGGAAGAGCAGTAAGTACTCTTAAACCTCTAAACTATCTCTCTGGAACAACTAATTCTTGATGAGGTAAGACTTATTGAGAAGGTGATGTCAGAAGCCTGTTTGGGAACTAGCCAAGTGAACAGCCTGGAGAAGACAATCCAGGAAATAAGAAGTCAAGAAAGAGCAATGGAAAGAAAGGAGGGAGGAGTCAGGAGGGAGGGAGGAGTCAGGAGGGAGGAGGAGTCAGGAGGGAGGAGGAGCACCATATAAGGTCACAGACAAATGCTCTGGTACAGGGGTTGTGGCGGAGAAGACCGGCAAGCAGAGAGGTTAGACTGCCGGATTCTAAAGGCCCAGGAAGGTGCCCAATACAGATGTTTATCCTGCAGGCAAAGGGAGTCAGGAAGACGCACAGGGAATCACCATCACAACTGTGAGGGGAGATTATTCTAGAGGGAGTAAAGAGCTAGTGAGATGATGAACGGCAGGAAGGACCAAAAAGTGGGTTATTATAAAAGTCAAAATATGCTTGTGGGCCTGAACCAGGACCTGGACAGAGGGCGGGGCAGAAGGGAACAGATCCAAGAGGATTTGAGAACTCGAAGGAGGAAAGACAACTGAAAGTTATGTCAGAACTAGTGTCAGGTGAGACAAGAAATACAAACAGTCACTTAGATTTTGCCAATTTTCACCGGTAACCTTGGGTAATAGCAGCTATACTCACTTTGATATCTGTTGTGGGGATAAATTATTAGTTTTTGGAAGACCTCACTATATAATCCTTGAGCTAAAAACCTTGTATAAACTAAATTACAAAACTTCACAAATGCAGAGAAATTGGGGTTAGACTAGTTGAGTTAATATGTCTACACAAACTAGTATAAAATATAATTTTTTATATCTTATTTTTAAAAAATATTTTATTAATTATTTGAAAATTTTATATATAATATCTTGATCATATCATTCCCCTCCCCCAATTCTTCCCAGATGCACTACCCATTCCATACCCACCCTCCTGCGTGTGTGTGTCTTTATGAAAACAAATAAACAAATACACATCCAGTGAGGGCTGCCAATGCACTCTTGGTTGTGCAGGCATTCATGAGAGCATGGTTGACCTGGCAGCGGTACCACCCTTGAAGAAAACTAACCCTCCTCCTCCTGACAGACATCAGTTAGCAACAGTTCCTCAGCTGGGGTGAGATGTCCTGACCACCGCCTGCGTCTGTGCTGGGATTGTGTCTGGCTTGAGCATGCACAGTTCATGCAGCCATGAGCTAGTTCACAAGTGCCAACTGCTCCTTTTGTATCCATAAAAGTCTCCTTGTAGTCATCCACAGCCTCTAGATCATCCAATCTTCCCACCCCCTCTCCCGCAATGATGGCTGAGCCTTGGGAGGCGAGTGTGTGTGTTACATCCTGTCTTATTCTATAAAGCGATTTTAGATCCTCATAAAAAGCATAATAATGGGCTGCACCATCTGTGCTACTCAGTCTCATGTCTTCATTTCCAATATAAGATCCACTACATGGAAGATGTACTCTTTGTTCAATGCAAACAGCACACTCATCCCCCTCAGTCTAGAATGTCCCTTCGACTTCCCCTCTGGATCCAGATCTTGCACACCTACCAACTGTCAGCAGCAGCTCCTTGGCGAGGGTGGTTTTTGTGCCCACTTCCCCCTCCATGTTGAGATGTGGGGTGGCTTGTGCTTGCACAGGCCTTGTGTGTGTTGTCCCAGCCTCTGTGAGTTCATGTGATTGCTATGTTGTGTCTGGAAGACACTGTTTCCCTGCAGTCATTCACCATGTCTGGCTTCTAAACGCTTTCTAGCCTCTCTTCTGGAAGAAGAGGAGAGCAGGCGCTGTGACACAGGTGTCCATTCAGAGCTGAGCATTGCTCACATTTTTGCACATGCCTGCTTCTGCCTCCTCATCCACACCACAAGATGCTTTAGTATGTAAATGCTGTCTTCTTTGGTGTCCTCCATGGTGCCTGACACAATACAAGACGTCAACTGATACTAACTAGTCAATGTAGACATTTAAATTAATCAAAATATGCTACATACAAAAACAGCTGGGAAGTATATTTCAATGGGTAAATTGTGATGGTTATGAATTAGGAAAATAACACTACTGCAACATTAACTGAGGAAAATGATATTATAAAAGTTCTATCCCAGAAAAATAACTTTGAAAGACAAGGGCTGTATCCATAAATAGTGACTTTGGAAGACTGAAAATTTAGCTTGTTTCATGCATTCAGGCACATATTCATCCTATCTTTAATGATTAAATATTGAATACTATGTTTCAGGCATAAAATAAAGTTAACAATATTCCTGCTAAAAAGAACACAGTTTGCCCCATTTAAAATCAAGTTTTGCCATTCTAACATGAGTGACAGCTGTATGTGCAGAAGAAGGGCTAGAATAGGTCCACACTAGAATAGGTCCACAGGGTCCATGATGCCTGCCCTTCTGCAGGGAACAGCATGGCCAGTGCTCACACTCTGTCTCTCACTGTTAATGCTCCACTAGGTGGAGACAAAGAAAAATGGGATCCAAGCAAGCACTCTTTACCACAGGCAACTTGACTTGAATAGAATGTATATCAATGACCCATCTATGTGAAGTACCAGAACACCTTTGGTGTGCTAGAAATCAGGATTTAAAATGGTGTGCTAGAAATCAGGATTTAAAATAGTCTTGCTGCTTTCAAAGCCTGAATTTTCTTAGTACTTCTGTTCTTCATTTGTTTGAACTAAAGCTAAAGGTTAGCCTCAAAGTTGTCTTAAAATACCTCATACCTAAAAGATCAAACTAAAAACAGTGCTATGAAGACACAGTCCAGAGCCCTTTTGTGACAGTGTTGGCTTGTGGCTCAGGCTGGCCTGGAATTTGCTACAGCCCTGGCTGTCCTGGAACTTGCTTTGTAGACCAGGCTTAGTCTCAAACTCACAGAGATCCACCTGTCTCTGTCTCCCAAGTACAGGGATTGAAGGTGTGTGCCACCATCCCCGGCTGGCTAATTCTTAACTTGTAATTCTTCTGCCTCAACCTATCTAGTGCTTCAGAATATAAAATTCTTTGGGTGGTACAGCTCTTTTACTTCAAAACTCCATGTCTGCACTGGAATTCACTGGGGGGGCGGGGGATGCCAGCCTCTAGCCTTGTTCTAATTTCCCATCCATCTTTCTGCATTTGGTATAGCCAAGGTCCTTAGAAGTCACATTTTTGTATCACATGATTTGTCAGACACTATCAGTTGCCTCTGGGGTTAGAACAAAGTGAGAGCAGACTAGCAAAGGTTGTGAAGGAACTTTCTAGAGAGAATGGTGGTCTCTGTTTTGAGTTCTGGACTTCATAGGGATACGCATTTATAAAAATAAACAGATGCACTTTAATATTTGTGTTTCTCCATATAGATTGTATTTAAAAACAAAAGCTATGAGAATAATATATGATTTATATGGAATCATGTGGAGAAAGTACACTGATGTTAGCAATTTAATTTGAAGTTTTTTAATATCATGGAGTGATGAATGACTAGGAAGAATGAGTACATACGGGCATACATGATAAATCAGGAACATTAATGTCTGTGGAAGAATAGAGGTGTCGGCACCCAAGTGCTCCTGTGAAATTCCTTAAAATTTGCCTCATATTTAAGGATGTCATCACAAACATTGTGGGGAAGTTATTAAAAAGAAAAGTTTATAGTGAAATCTACTTGACATTTTAAATACTACATGTAAAATTCATAGTTATATCACTATGCTAGTGCTAATTTTTAAAAGAGTAAAGAGTAAGTTATATCTTCAGGTAAATACACCACAGCAGCTTCTAAGTAAAATCATGTGTAGTTTGTTCCCAAAGCACTGAGGCTGGAATGGCTGCACATAGCCTTTACATGAGGCACACATAATAATAGAAACAGAAATACTCAGCGCTAATAAGAACGCGACATGGAAGAGGCACAGGAAGGCAATGTTTTAGATGCCCTTCCCTACCTGATTGTACATGTACCGCAGCATGAAGTCCATGAGGAAAGACTTTCCTTTTCTAAAGGCTCCAGCAACAGACACAGCAACCACCTCCTTGTCTCTGACGGACTCCGAGAGAAGGATCCGGTTCAGCGCGGCCTCATCTAACTCAAAGGAATGGTCATCTTTGACAATGAGGACTTGGACAGGTCCTGCCTTCTTCACTGGCTCCTCCTCTTCTGAGCTCCATTCGCTTGACTTCTCTGAAAACCCACCTGTTGAACCAAGTATCGATTACTTTAGCTAATTATCTCAAAACACCAGGAAACAGGCACCTCTCAACTCTCAAATGGAATTGGGACATTCCAGTCACGTGTTTTGTTTTATTCAGACCATATCACTTAGTCTAGACCAGAGACTTAGTCATGGTCACATGACTCAATCAACCATTATTTTCTTTCCAAAATGTTCTAAATTGGTACAAAGTTCTTTACTAAACAAGAAAAAAAAAATCTAAGCAAGTATTCAGCTTTTGGAGCAGATGACTACCATGACTGTATTTTGCACATCCTCCATCCCCTAAGAATAAGCTTGTTATTTAAACAAAGGGTCCCTGCAACGCTTCCTTGTGCACATGCATGAGTGTGAGTACATGCACATGGGTGTGCACACAGATGGAGGTCACAGGTCTTTATCAAGGGTCTTCTTCAATCACTTTCTGCCTTATTTTCTGAGACAAGATGTCTCACTGAATCTGGAGTTCACGGATTCAACCTGACTGGCTGGTCAGCCCGCCCCAGGGACCCTACTGTTTCTACCTTCCCAGTAGTGCTGGGCTTCTGGGTGTGTGCCACCATGCCTGGTCTCTGTTTGCTGCTGGAAATCAAACTCAGACCTCCACACTTACATACAAAGTGGTAATTTTGACTCCAAAAACGTGTTTTCAGACCTCCACATGCATGTCCACACACATACATACACATTTTTATTTTTTATGTATGGTCTGTATTTTTATGTAATGGTATGTATCTCTGAGTGAGTATGCCATGTGTGTGCAGGTGCCCATGGGGCCAGAAGAGGGCACTGGATCCCTGGAGCTGGAGTTATAGCCAGTTGTGAGCCACCTGATATGGGCACTGTGAACTGAGCTCAGGTCATCTGGAAGAGCCAACAAGTACTCTTAAGCACCTAGCCATCTCTCCAGACCTCATATTTAAAAAAAATAAACAGAAAAAAAAGGATGACCCAAATGACCAGGAACTCTAGGACCCAATCAAGAGACCCAATCTAAGAACTCATGAGATAGAGGAGTGAAGGTAAATACTACAGCATAGAGTATTTCTCCAATGAAATTACAGCAGAAATTTCCCCAGTCCGAGGAAGACATGAACATCCAAACACAAGAGGCACTGAAATGACAAACAGAAAACACAAGAGAACAACATATATCCAACATGCAAACTACAGCACACGACACATGTGCCTCTGCACTCTTCACAAGTTAATGCTGTGTAGAGCAACTGTCAATTTAATAATAAATTTTATTATAATATTCTTATAGATTTAGCACTTGCTTTATAAATTCCTTATGAAAATCTGAAAAATATTCACATCTATTGGGCTTTTGATATTTAAATCTGTCAGGAATTGATACTTGGATCAAGTATAAGAGAAATCAAGCTTTTCCTATACCAGCACCAATAACACTCTATCTTTGCTGAACTAGATTAGAAAAGTCATTACCTATAGTATGGGAAGCTTCTCTTACTCATCTAATTAATATTAGTCTGGGCCATTTTAACACTCTGCAGATAAGTACTATAATCAATATGCTAATTAATTTTAAATTTAAAATTGCACGGCACTGCTCGGCATGGTGGCAGACGGCGGCAATCCAGTAACGGTGAGGCTGGGGCAAGAGGCCCCTGAATCTGAGGCTAGCCTGGACTATGTCGTGGGACAAGAGGCCCCTGAATCTGAGGCTAGCCTGGACTATGTCGTGGGACAAGAGGACCCTGAATCTGCGGCTAGCCTGGACTATGTCGTGGGACAAGAGGACCCTGAATCTGAGGCTAGCCTGGACTATGTCGTGGCAAAGGCTTCCTATGCCCTCTTCTGGCCTCTTCAGGCACTGCATGCACGGGACACATGTAGGCAAACACTCTTACACAGAAAACAAAACTAAAGAAAACCTTCTTTAAAAGGAAGTACTCGGGATTGTGCTGGTTGGAGATTTTCCTCCAAGATCCATGACTTCACTGGCCCTGAGGAGTAGGTTTCCAGTACCAGGCATGGTTTCCCTCTTGTTGGGAGGGTCTTAAGTTCAATTAGAGACCTGTTGGTTAGCACAAGTTATGTGTGCCAGCACAATCACTAACAACAAACAGCCTTTCTAAGTTCGGAAATATGTACATTTACACTTTTCATAGTTATTTGCCTAACCACTATATAAGATACTGAATTCATTTTAGTGTCCCCCTGAAATGACTGATCAACCATGCAAGGAGCTGTCAAACCCTTGATCTTCATAAATCAGATACATTAAAATGCTTATCAGTATACTTTTCAGCTTTATTTGCATGACACTGAATATCTTTTTATATGCAAAGTCTTGATAAGTTTATTAGTTGCTTGTTCATAACTTTTGTCTGCTTTCCCTATTTTATACTTAGACCTGTGATTCAAGTTGATTTTTGTGTATGGTGAGAAGTAGGAAGCCAAGTGTGGTGGCATGTGCCTTTAATTTGTTCCGCAGATATAATCACACAGACACAAAATACAAGAAGCAACATAAATGTCCATCAAATGAGAGACTGTTTAATCAACTGTGGTTTATTCACCTATGAAATATAATACAATTGCAAAGAATGAGGAGGCTCATTTGCAATAAATGCCATTGCATATTCTAATAACTCAAGATACAACATAGTATGTACAATATGTCTGAGAAATGTGTGTTTGGAATGTTTGAGGGGTAAGAAGGAACATGGCACAGACAGAATTGGGTGACAGAGTTGTGTGGGGTCAGATCAGTGGGAGAGAGATGAGAGATCTGGGAGAATTTGAGACAAGGTGGGTGTCTTAGGGTTTCTACTGCTGTGAAGAGACACCAGGACCACAGCAACTCTTACAAAGGAAAACATTTAATTGGGGTGGCTCCCTTACAGTTCATAGGTTCAGTTCATTAACATCACGGTGGGACATGGTGGTGTGCAGGCAGACATGGTGCTGGAGGAGTAGCTGAGTGTCCTATATCCTGGCTTGCAGGCAACAGGAAGTGTCACAAGAGAAACACTGGGCAGTATCTTGAGCATATATGAGACCTCAAATCCCACCTCCACAGTGACATACTTCCTCCAGCAAAGTCACACCCACTCCAACAAAGCCACACCTCCTAATAGGTCCACTCCCATTGGGGACAATTTTCTTTCAAACCACCACAGTGGGTATCAGGAATATGGAAAAGAAAAGATCAGTGCATGTTTCCTGATTGTCGGTCCTGGCTCTGCCTTTGCTGGGCAGAAGTGGATGACATAGGTAAGTCTGACCTTGTTTTTTTGTTTGTTTGTTTCTTTTTGCAGTAGTGGGTATGAAATCTGGGGCTTTTAGTGTGCTAAACAAGTACTCTAGCACTGAGCTATCTCCTGTGCCCGTCCTAAACCAAGATTTGTCCTCATCAGATTTCTGCCGTCTTGAATATGTTTTCTTAAACTAAACTTACAATCAATTCCCCAAACAGTATTCAAGTCTCAAAAGAGAAAAGGAAAGGAAACAGGTGTCAGAAGCGAGCCAGGTAGGGAAAGCGTTTCACTATGGTGGATATGGACAGATGCTCAGGAGCGGAGAACCACCTGGCTATGGTTTGAATATGCTTTGTTCCCTCTGAGACATGTTGAAATTGGTTCCCATGGAGAGGTGGTGGGACCATTAGGAAGTGGTAAGGTCATGAAAACTCTTGTGAACGTATTGTTGTCTTTCTTGAAGGACTCAGTTAATTCTCAGAAGAGCGTGCTAAGCTCTGCTCTCGCAGGACTAGATTAACCACAGCAAGAGAGGCCTTAAAAAGTGCGGGTGCTGGTGCTGGTGCCGCCGTTACAGACAAGGAAGCTTGTTGAATGCAGACTCACAGTTCAGAGTGAGAGACACTGAAGACAACCTCTCCCCCGCCCCCACCCCTGAAAGAACCAGTCTAGACAGGAAGCCATTGAAGAGAGCCTTAAAAACTGTGATAAAATGCTGAAGTGTAGCTCTTCACAGCTGACGGCTTCCGGCAGGGGCATAGGAAAGGACTCAGTTTTCTTTAAGGTGCAGGCCACTGGGAGTTTGACCATGCTCCAGTGAGTACATGGGTAACACAAATCGGACTTGGTGCATTTATTTTCTTTTTTTGGAGAGGGTACAAAGGCGGGGGGTGGGGTGGGGGGGACTTGCAGGTGGACCTGGGAAGACTGGGAAGCAAGTGTGCTCAGGGTGCATTGTGTATAATTCCCAGATAAGCAATAAAAATATTATGTTGGAAAAAAACTGTTTCAAAAGTCTTTAATGTTAGTAATCCTTTCCCATAACCCCTCTCCTCCCCTATGTCCCAATGTTCTACTCCATTAATCCTCCTGTTCCATTATTTACTCTACAGAAGTTAATGGTAAGCCATTATTACTGAAATCACCACATATTTGAGTCATAAGTTGTAAAGAAATCAAGCTGGTACCAACCTGGAATCTTCATCCCTACTGGCTAGCTTTCATAGAGCTGGAAGGTTCTATGTACACTAACAGGGAAGCAAAGTAATCAAGAGTCTTAGCTAGCTGTGAACTGTGGGAGCTACAGTAACCACCAGGCCATAGTTTCTCACTGGAGCAACAGTGGCATGAACGTCATGGGAGCATCCAGCCACTTTTTCTGATCAGATGTAACGCCCACTCCAGACAGAACCCAGACCTGGTACTAGGGACTGGACAGACCTGTGCCTGGCTTAGGGGAGAACTTATTATTCTCCTGCTAAATGTACAAAGTAATAAACTGTCCCCCAAGTTCTTATCTTTATATCCAAAGATTAGTGTCTATCTCAACCCTCATCAGAGAAACTTCTTTTTGAAGTAGAGGGTAATTAATCCAGAGACCCACAATTGGTCATTACTCAGAGAATGAGATATTATAGAGTTCTTAGCTCTAAATGGGACATCTATAGTACACCCTTTTGGCCTAGGGCTCAGGTGTTATTAGAGCAGAGAGCCAAGGAGATTGTAAGAGCTAGATGCAGCAAAACAGTATTTGCCAGACATGACAGGGTCCTTGCACACCGTACTCACAGCAGCCATGACTGCATGTACAAGACCTGCACAAGATCAAGTCAGCGGGATCCCGGCATGGATGGGCCAGGGACTTGTGAAGTCCCATTCCTAGCTGAGGATCTACTGGCAGCTGATGGCTGCTGGGAGAGGGAGAGCCGGTTGTCTTTAGGGATGTGGGCTCCGAGAGGCCACCCACATTCCAACAGATGGTCCTTACCCATGCACATACAGGCGCACTAAATGGACTTGGAGGGTTTAAAAACAGAGCACAGGACGCTGAGAGGGAAAAGGGCTGAGGGGAGAAAGGGTATAGTGGTATTTTATTTGTGCTGAAATGTGATTTTATTTGTATGTTAATAAATAAAGTTGCCTAGGGGTCAGAGCTATTAGCAAGCCATATCGAGAGCCGGGCTTGGCGGCGCACGCCTTTAATCCCAGCACTCGGCAGGCAAAACTAGGTAGATCTCTGTGTGTTCAAGGATACTGCTGGCATTGGAGACACACGCTCCAATGTGTGTTCGGAGGTCTGTACAGACAGGCAGTGACGAGTCAGTCACGTAGTTGGGTTTACGACCAATGGGAAGGCAGAACAGAACTCTATTTAAAGGCGAACGCACAGGAAGTAGTTCCTTTTCGGAGAGGTCTCTTGGTGGGAGAGGCTAGCTGGTGGAAAGTGGGTAAGGCTCTTAGCTCTGACCTCTTGGGCTTTCATCTTTACATTGGCTCTGTGTCTCTTATTTAATAAGACGGTTGGTTACATCTACAAAAGGGGAGAAAATGGAGGGAAGGAATGAGAGTTGATCAAAATAGGAAAGAAGAGTGAAGCTGCCCTGACATGCTGTCTCTCTGACAGCCCCTTGCCCTTCAGTTTTCTGTCACATTAGGACACTCGTTAGACACGAGTCATGTGACCATGTGCTTACCCACCTTAAGAGAGTGAGTCAAAATAAATCTCTTTTCTTCAAAAAAATCATCCAGTCTCAGGTTTTCTGCCACAGCAACAGAAAACAGACAAAGAAACAAACATGTTCTTTCAAATTTCTGCACACTGGATTTTGTATTCTAAGCAGAGAAATTTTAATCTTATGTGATATTTCTAAGCCACTAGAAGCTGGTACTCAGCCACTGAATTTTGATATGCAGAAAGGGAAATTTAATAAAATTAGAACAAACAGCAAATAATCATTATTATATAACAGAAATACTATCAGAATGTGTTACTAATTTTCTTAACTTAAACTTTGTAAAGAAAAAAACTATATTCTACCTGTTCAGCAAATATTAAACCAGGAGAGATAACCAGCTCTGAGTATGCTAGAAATATTTTAGAGAAAGTACATGGTGCCTAGGAAACTGTATCTTGGCAACAAAAATGTAAAGGGACTGTTACTTTTCTTTGAAGTCTGTCTACGATAGAACTTGAATTTCTAGTGAAGGACCCTCTGTCTGCTTAAATGCTGAGAATGCCTCCAAAGTAACACCGTCTCCACAGAGAGGCTGGGGGAGCTGAGGAGACAGAACAGAAGGTTAATTCATGAAGAGGAATCGTAGAGCAGGAACAGAGCCATGGGCTATAAAGAGATTGTGTACTAGGTGCGTCTCAAAGCACCAATGCATAGCGATTAGGTACTTCTGCTGCTGCGCTAATGCTGCTGAGGAACAGCATTCAAAGCAGCAATGCCAATCCTGCAGCCTCAGAGCCTGGGAAAGAATAAGGAAATCACTTAGCAGGATTTTGATTTATTTTTATTTGGAAGCAAAATTCCATAAATCATCCCAAATATGTCAGCGACCATAAATCTCTATGTGTTTGCTTGCTCGTGACTTCACTTTGAGAGCACTTGTGTATACATACCTCAACAGAAAAAGAAAGAAACTAATGCAAAATGAAGTTCAAATTCCTGATAGGGATACAGGGAAAACCTCTGTCTTCCAAGCAAAGACACATTAGTTAAAAAGAAATAAACCTTCAAAGCCAGCCTGGTCTACGGAGTGAGTTCCAGGACAGCCAGAGCTGTTACACAGAGAAACCCTGTCTCAAAAAACAAAGAAAAAAAAAAAGAAAAGAAATAAACCTTTCTGGTAAGTGTGTGTGTGTGTGTGTATGTGTGTGTGTGTGCGCGCGCGCGCTCTCTCACATGCACATATAAAAACACACATATATACACATTATATATACACTCAGTGTTGGAATTAATAAAAAGTTTAAAATACATATAATTTTTGCCCCAAACAATTCCATTTCCTGGAATCGATTCTAAAGAAATTATCAGAACTATGCACATGTATTTATAAGAGATTCATAACAACATTATTTATATGGTGATAAATCAGAAATAATCTAAAGGCCTAATTGCGAGATACTGTAAATAAATTGTGGCACAGGTATTTTATGTGAAATATACAGTCATTTGAAGTCACAGCTCAGCAGTTAAGAGCACCGACTGCTGAAGAGGACCTGGGTTCCGTTCCCAACACCCACACAGCAGCTCACAACCATCTGTGACTCCAGGCCCAGAGGATCTGACACTCTCTTTGACTTCTGCAGGTACTTCATGCATGAGGTACACAGACATGCATTCAGGCAAAGATTCAAACACACAAAATGTAAAAAAAAAATAATAAAATGTAAACATAAAAACAATTCAAACGATGGGTATTTGGTAGCATGAATGCTTTACATTGCAGCCAGTAGCCATATGTGACTATTTAACTTTACAGAATTAAGCTTAAATGCATTAAATATTTGGTTCCTCACTGTTGTTTGCCCTACTTAACATGTTCACTGCCACACTAGCCTATGTCTGCTCACATTGGACCACTGCAGGTATGGAATGTCTCTCCGTTACCACAGAAGGCATTGCTGCTACACAACATACATTCTGACTAGAATAACCCAAGCACACAGTTAATAAGCTGAAATTTAGGAAAGTCTATACTGCTGTGGATAGTTAATTAAAACCCAATGAGAAGAAATTACATCAACATATATTAGAAATAAAATTGCCACTTAGAGAAAAATCTATAGCCATATATATCTATATAGATATACTATATTATATATATATATATGTAATGGACAATTTGGGTGTATCTTACATTTTTCAAGTTAAAAAAGAATAAAAGAATATGTCTAAAAAAGTAAGAGATGCACAGAAATTAGGTAAATACAGCAGAAAAAAAGACACTGAATAATTAGAGATAAAAGACACACAAATTAAAAAAAAAAGAACTTAAACCAAGAAAAATAACAGAAACCAAGAGCAACTGTGCTGTGTGAACGAATGGACAGGTTCTAAGAAAGGCATGAATTATGAGAAGTGACTCTAGGAGAAAGAGAAAGCACTAACTGCTCTATAACCAATGCAGAAACTGGATCAACAGTTCAAAATCTTATTGTAGAGACAGCAGTTAGGGTGATTTAATAGACTAGTTTCCTGGAACTGGATCTTATCTTATATTAACTGATACAAATAATAGAAAAATAAATAGCCTCTACTCATTTTATAACTTTAATATAATCTTGACAGTTTAATACTAAAGTCAAATAAAGAAAGTACAAGGAAAGAAATTTACTATAAACTTGTTTGTAAATATCTTAATCAAAGGATTAACAAGCTCAGCAATGTATTTCAAAAGGTAACACTGAGTAGCCTAGCTTTATTGTAGGGTCAACAGATGACTTTAATAGAGATTCAGGAATGTACTGAAACATCCCAACAAATTAAAGAAAAATCACATTGTTTGAATGCATGACAAAAATTATTCATTAGCAAATCTGCTAATGTTCAATATTCAGTGATTATTTTTAAAACTATAATTAAAAGACAAGGACAATCCCTAGGAGGCCCGCCCTTTTCTGAAGGGAAATAGAGAAGTGGTTCTGGTGGGGAAGGAAGGTAGTGGGGAGGGCCTGGGAGGAGAGGAGGGAGGGGAGACTGCAGTCGGGATGTGATGTATGAGAGAAGAAGAGTAAATAAGGGCTTAGGACATAGCTCAGTAGTCGAACACTTGCCTAGAATGTGCAACACCCTAGGCTGAATCCCTAATACCACCTCTCCCTCCCCAAGCACACATACAAAATAAAGAGAACAGGAAAACAGTTATTTATTTATTTGTTTGTTTGTTTGTTTATTTGGTTTTTTTGGAGACAGTTTCTTTGTGTAATCCTGGATGTCCTAGAACTCACTCTGCAGACCAGGCTGGACTCGAATTCACAGAGATCCACCTGCCTCTGCCTCCCAAGTTGCTGGGATTAAAGGTGTGTGCCACCATGGCCTGCCAAGAATAGAAAATTAGAAAAAGAAAGAAGGGAAGGAAGAAGGGAGGAGAGAGGGAAGAAGGGAGGATGGGAGGGAAGGAGGGAGGAAAGAGAGAGAGAGACAGAGAGAGAGAGAGAGAGAGAGAGAGAGAGAGAGAGAGAGAGAGAGAGAAAGAAAGAAAGAAAGAAAGAAAGAAAGAAAGAAAGAAAGAAAGAAAGAAAGAAAGAAAGAGGAAAGTCTTGACCTTTTGTAGTAGAACAAGGAGAAGAGTAGGGAGAATTTTGGGAACACTGGGGTCTCCTGAAGGCATGCAAAGTTGAGGAACAAGTTGGCAGCAAACTGCAGTTGATTTCAGTCAATGTTAGCTCTTCGCTCAGAAGCAGATATCCATCTCATACCCTACTTCCAGCCCCATTTCCTGGAATAGTGTGTGTGCAGGTTAGAACCAGGATGGACAATAAGGGCTTTGTTCTTCAAAACTGGAATCTATATTCTCACTGTTGCATGTAGCTTTGATCATGGAAGGGTACCCACAAGCACGAAGCTATTGTTGAAAGCTCTCTCACTGTGGCTCATGTAGACTTCTGTCTTAGTTAGGGTTTCTATTGCTGTGAAAAAAACATCATGACCATGGCAACTCTTCTTTTTTTTTTTTACTTTCTCAAAACAGGGTTTCTCTGTATAACTGCCATGGCTGTCCTAGAACTCACTTTGTAGACCAGGCTGGCCTCGAACTCACAGAGATCCACCTGCCTCTGCCTCCTGAGAGCTGGGATTAAAGGCGTGCACCACCACCATAGAAACTCTTATAAAAGAAAACATTGAAGTGGGGCTGGCTTACAGTTCAGATGTTTAGTACATTATCACGGTAAGAAACATGGGGGTGTGCAGGCAGACATTGTGCTGGAGAGGTAGCTGAGTGTTCTACATCTGGATTGGCAGGCAGCAGGAAGAGAGTGCCACACACTGGGCCTGGCTGGAGCATCTGAAACCTTAAAACCCACCCACTAGTGAAATTCTTCCTCCAATAAGGTCACAGCTACTCCTACAAAGCCACACCTCCTGTTCAGTCCAACTTAGCAAGAGGGACTCCATTTTCACCTAGACTACTGCGTCAACAGAGGGAGATGACTACCCCCTAAAACTTGTTTCATCCCAGATTTCTAGGAAATGGCTTAACCCCAAATGCCCAGGAAAAAGCCTAACCACAAAAGCTCCACCCTCCCCTGAGTAGATGGCTCTAAGCTGGGGCAGAATCACAAAGCCCAGAGGCTCCCTAATAGGCTGGGGTCCACCACCCTGGAAAGTCCCTAACCACATCTCCCATGTTCTGTTACAATTTGCAGATTTTTCCTTTAAAATGCTTGCTCTTCCCTGCCTTGAGGATGCAGTCTGGATCCTGACACCAGCCGCCTCCCTGATATATCAGCCTTTTCCAATAAATTTTGTTTGCTCGAACTTGGTCTTCCTGGTGGGTTACTCCTGTTTCACAGACCCTAACACTCCTAATGGTGCCACTCACTATGGGCCTACTGGGTGCCATTTTCATTTGAACCACCACAACTTCCAAAGGTCTCAAAGGACTGCTACCTCACCCCACTTCCTGTTTCTCCTTTTGTCCTCTGCAAAGTCAGAGGGCATTCAAAAGCCATGGGGTACACAGGGGAAAGTGACCACTTCCCATGCTCAAAGAAAGATGGCAACCCGGGAAAGACACGAGGCAGGCACCATGAGTTTGTAGTTCACACTCGACACAATTAAAACAATTTATTTTACTTTATCTTATTTCATTTTTGTTTTGCTTTCCTGTGACAGGGTTTCTCTGTGTAGCCCTGCCTGTCCTGGAACTCTCTCTAGACCACACTAGCTTTGAACTCAGAGCTCTGCCTGCCTCTGCCTCCTGAGTTCTGGGATTAAAGGTGTGTGCCACCACCGCCTGGCTAACTTTTTTTTTTAAATAGCAAACCATGGGGGCAGCCCGAATATGACTTCCATAATTAGCATGTATTTGATTTAGAGGGCCACTTCTCAGCACATCGCAAGGCACACAAACAGCAAAGTGTGACTTATTTAAAAGAAAAACAAAACAAAACACAGCCATCCTCCCAGAGAAAGATGAGACGGCAGATCTGCTGGAGAATGAGTTAAAAGCTTTCTCACGGTACCGCAGATGCTGCGCAGCACGTCCCATAAACGTTAGCGGGAACACTGTAGCTGGAATACAGCGAGTCAATGCTGTATGAAAAGTAAATATCTCAGCTGAAGTAAGTACTCAGGCAAACATAAGAGCTCTTACTATTTCAACAATAGAAGGAATGCAGGGCAAATTTCAGTAGAGAGACAAGAAACTTAAAAGGAAACAGATTCCATAGCTGGAACGTATGAGTGAAATGAAAATTTTACTGGAAGGGTTTAAAAGCAGATTTGCGCAAGGAAAAAAATAAAAAATATTGAAAATAGATCAGTTTTTAATTACTCTGTCTAAAGAACAAAAATAGAAAAGGGGGTCTTGAGAGTGACTTAGTTGGTAAAGTACGTGCTATGAAGCCATGAAGATCGGAGCGCCGTGTAAACCCTGTGCACTGGTACATGCCATGTCCCCGGGATGGGAGGCAGAGACCAGAGGATGCCTGGGTCTTGACAGCCAGATTGACCTCCAGGTTTCATGAGAGACCCTTGTCTCAAAAAATAAGTTGGAAAGCCGGGCATAGACAAAATATCCACACACATTAAATGAAATTAAAAACACCCATGAAAAAGAATTACCAAAAATGTTGAAAATTACAGAAAAAAAGTGTTGAAAGATTAACTTGAGTGCACTGTTAGTGAGAGTGTAAATGATACAGGTGCTGTAAAGCAGAATAGTACTTTGTCAGAAAATTACCAAATGATCCAACAATTATATTTCTGTTTATACACTCAAAATAAATGAAAGCAGTGTGTGGTAGTTTGAATGAGAATGGTCCCAACAGGCTCTTACATTTGAATACTTGGTCTACAGTTGGTGGAAATGTTTGGGGAAGAGTAGGAGCTGTGGCCTTGTTGGAGGAGGTATGTCACTGGGGGGTGGCATTTGAGGTTTCAGAAGTCCACACCACTTGGCTCTTCCTCTGCCTTCTTGTGGATAAGGCTCTAAGATCTCAGCTACTGCTCCAGCACCATGCCTGCCTGCCACTGTGCTCCCCACCGTGATGGTCATGGACTCACCCTCATAGACTCTTTCTTCTGTAAGCTGCCTTGGTCATTCATGCTGTCTCTCCACAGCAACAGAACAGTAACTAAGAAGTTGGTACCAGGGAGTGGGCTATTGTTAGGACAGATTAGAACATGCTGTTCTGGGGAGGAATGTGGAAAACTTTGGACTTTGGATTAGGAAAGTGGTTGAACACGGTAAGTGGGACTTAATGGGACATGCTACTAGGAACTTAGAAGACAGTAGTGTGAGATCTGTGTGGACTGTGGAGGCCCAGGGATGTGGGATGTCCTTCTGTGTGCTGCGAATATGTGTTGCTTTTATTGGTTGATGAATAAAGCTGCTTTTGCCTATAGAAAAGTAGAATATAGCTAGGTGGGAAAGCCAAACTGAACACAGGGAAAAAGAAGGGCAGAGTCAAGAGAGATGCCAGCCAGCTGCCCAAGGAACAACACGCCAGCAGACTGAAATGGGTTAATTAAGATATAAGAGCTAGCTAGTAATAAGCCTGAGCCATCAGCCAAACATTTATAATTAATATAAGCCTCTGAACAACTATTTTACAAGTGGCTGAAGGACCAGACTGGATGCAGAAAAGCCTCTGGCTACAACTCAAGAGGTTTCAAGGTGTTGGGGGGGGGCATAATATTAGCAACTAGGCTAGAGATTACTCTTATGTTATTTTGGCAAAGATTGTGGCTAATTTTTGCCCTTGTCCTAAAAATCTGCCTCAAACAAAATTGAAAAGTTTTAGACTGATTTTATTGGCAGAGGAGATTTCAAGACAGTCTACTATTGATATGTCACAGGTATTTGTGACCACTCTTCTACAGATCTACAATAAAAAAGAGCAAGTAGGGCAAAAAGAAATAGAAAACATACAGTTTGAGGAGAAAAAGTCTCAGAAAATTTACGTTGGAGCCGAAGTTTGTACTGAAAGAGGTAAGGAGACATAGACTAAAGGAAGTGGTGCCCTCAGGATGAGACCCCCCCCCCAACACCCAGATAATTCTACAATTTGTAAAAATAAAAGGCCTAAGATTATCCTTTCCTAATGAAAAAAATATAAGACATGAGGTCTCAAAAAGAAATTTGCACATCAATTTTTACAGAAACATTTACAACAAATAGCAAAAGTATGGAAACAACCCAATGCCTATCTGATAGAAGAATAAACAAAATATGCTGTATATTTTATTTGTACATTGTATATGTATTGTTTTGTTCATTGTATATGCACAATGAAACATCACTTGTCTTTACAAGGGAAGAGAATTCTGACATGTGCTAAATCTAAATAAGCATAGGAAAGAATCAAGTGAACAAGTCAATTACAAAAAGATAAAATACTATAACACTGCATTTATGTGAAGCACCTATGGTAGTCAAAATCACAGAGAAAAAAAATCCAATGTTAGTCTTAAGGGGCTGAGAGGAGAATGGACGGGGAAGTGTGCTTAACAGGTGAGGAGTTTCAGTTTCAGTTTTACAATGAATTTAAAATGGATGTGGTGATAGATACACAGTATGAGTATTTAATGTCACTGAGCCAAACACTTAAAATGATTAAAATGGTAAAATTGTGTTATGTATATTTTACAATAAAAAATCCTGAAAAAAGTAAGTACAATCATTTAAAATCAGGTAAAAGACTATGTTTAAACTTTCAGATATGGCAAGATTTCTTATGCTATAAAAATCACAAACCATGAGATGTGGGTGAGCCAGCCCCAAAGTTGTGAGCATGGGAGAGCTGTCCCCATTACTCATTTGTCTTGTGGCAGCATGGGCAGGGGAGAGATGCCCCCGTACCCATCAATGCCTAAGCCAGGTGGGAGAGTTGGCCCTGAGGTCATAAGCTCAGGAGAGCTGTCTCTGACCCCCACCAGCTGCAACACTCAGGAGAGCAGGCCCTGCACCTCACATGGGCAACACAACAGAGTCAGCTCTGCTGGCAGAGGTGTGGGTGAGTCAGCCTGGAAGTTATGTGTGTGGGAGAGCTATCCCCACTACAAATCTGTCATGCAGAGGTGTGGGTGGGGCAAAGATGGCCCCTGACCCTTTGCCCCTTACTTCCTGTGACAGATGAGTGAGCTGACCCTCCCCCTTACCAGCTGCAGCACTCAGGAAAGTGGGCCCTGCTCCATGCCTAGGCAGCACAGTAGAGCTGACCCTGCTGGTGTAGGCTCGGGTGAGACAGCCCCAAGGCTGTGAGAGTGGGACAGCTGGCCACACCCCACTTATCTGCCATGCCCTTCCCCCCACACCACCCATCAATACCTGAGACAGGTGTGGAAGAACTGGCCCCAAGGTCATAAAAGTGAGAGAGCTGTCATTGCCCCTCATCAGCTGCAGCACTTGGAAGAGTGGCCCCTACACCTCGCCTGGACAACACAGTAGAGCTGGCCCTGAAAGTGTAGGTGTGGGAGAACCTGACCCTGAGGATGTGAAAGAAGGAGAACTGGTCCCGCCCCTTGCTCATTGCTGCAAGGGGTGAACTAGCCAGGATAAAGCAGGAAGAGCTCACCCTGGTGGTGAGGACAAGCGAGGGCTGGCAGGCTGACCAACCCTGCAACTACCGTGGTGGAGAGTGTTGGTCCTGTGGACCCAGGGCTGCAGGACCTCCATGACACAGGGCAGCAACAGGATGTCCGGGAAGAGTCCCAGTGAGGGCCCAGCATCGATGGCGTAGCAGAGACCGGGGTCCTCAAACCAGACCAGTGACTCTTTGCAATGAACGCCTGCAGTAAAAGTGTGTGGACAAAGGGTTACTGTGTGGCTTCACTGCGTCTTACTGCAGCTTCCATGACAAGATTTCTCCTTTCTCTTTCTCCTTTTTCCCCCCTTTTTCTTCTTAAATTTTGTTTTATTTTATTCTGGGGAAGAGGAGAGAGGTGGGTAGGATTAGGAGGCATGACGTAAAAGACACAAAGAATAAATAAAAAGAAAGTTAAAAAATAATCACAAACCATAAAGGGGAATACTGATTAATGTGACTATATTTAAACATAAAAGGTCATATCACAAAACAGGATCTTCACAAAAAAGATACATAAAGAATTCAGAAAATCAAGAAGATGAAAAAAACAGAATGGGCAAAGGACAAACAGGCACAGAGTGGAACTCGTGAACATGAGGAAACACAGGAACTCGCGCTCGCACTCAGTCCAGGTGGGCTGAGAAAATGCTGAGGCCGCACGCTACGTTCCAGCACTCTCCACGACACCAGGAGTGCGTGAGGAGGCAGGGCGAACAAAATAGTTTGCTTTTGGAAAAGTGCACGCTCTAGATTGCATTTATATTACACTGTGAAATTTCACCTCCTAGAAATGTCACAGAAGCTACGCCCATGAAATCTCATCAGCCTGGCTGCCTCAACAAGAACTGAACAAAGACAGTACCAGTAGACACGCTAACATGGAAGAGGGAGATCTCATGGGGCTTCAACCCTAGACAAAGAACTACAGGCAACTAAGAAATGCTGAGAGCAGGAGAAACAGTTTTCCCCAGGGAAGAGCCCCCAAACTGGCTAACCAATACCAAATGGTCAGCTGAAATTATCTGCACACAAGTAACTTTATATGGACTGAGCAGGATTTATTTCCATAGCTAGGAATGTATGTGCATTTACATACATATGTAACAACAATTAAAGGAATAGAGGTCATGAATTTGAGAGAGCACAGAAGGGGTGCATGAGAGGAGTTGGAAAGAAGAAAGGGGAAATGATGCAATTATATCTTAATTTCAAAAGAAAGTTAAGTGTAAAACTAAGGCAGTCCTGGTGGTGCAAGTCTATAACACTAGCTACTTAGGATGTTGAGGACAGTAAGCCTGAGCTACAGAGTGAGTTCATGGTTAGCCTGAGCAACTTAATGAGACTCAGTCTTAAAATAAAAAGCAAAAAATGTACTGAGAATATAGCTCAGTGGTAGAGTGCTTGCCAAACTGATACAGGGCACAGCTCACTCCCCAAGACTGCAAGAAAGAAGTAAATAAAAAAACAGAACTAAATAATCTTAGGTACATCTATTCACTTAGGAACATACTGGGCTCCTGGTTTAAGAAGGGAGGGGCATATATTTACTTAGTGGAACTATTCAAATTATCCGGAGGATGAGTGTGTAAATGTGTTCACCTCTGTAGGGGGAAGGAGGGGATGCCACTAAAGAGGGCCATATGAAGAGTGAGGGAAAACTGATAAAGTTCAGCTGGAGGGAGGGGACACAGGATCATCATTACTTTAAAGCTGAATATGTGTATTTTATATGCTCTTTTCATAAAGATATTCATATGAATTGTTATGGTAAAGAAGAAAAGCTTTCAAACCTAAAAACCTTTTCAAGAGTGGAAATATCTTAGGGTGGATCATTTTCCCAGTGAGCACAGGATCTCATTTATAGTTAGTCTGGACTAAAGGTAAGTTTGAGAAGGGGACAAAGGTGTAACCTGGGAGTCATCAAAACAACTCGGTATCAGAACCTAAGTCTGTGTGTGTGTGTGCGTATATACATGTGTGCATACATGTTTATGTGTGTGTATGTGTGTGTGTGTGTGAGTGAGTGCTTGTGTATATGTCCATGTGTGTGCATGTGAATGTGTGTGTTGTGGAATAATCTTTTTGTACACTGTGAAGACGTGTCTTTGCCAAGGTACCTTCTGATTGGTTTAGTAAAAGCTGACTAGCCGGTGACAAGGCAGGAGATGTAGGTGGGACAGCTTGACAGAGGACGAGAGTCTCAAGCAGACGCAGGGAAAAACAGATGAACGTGCCGTGTTGAAAGAAGGTACCACCATGTGGTAGAGGGTAGATAAGAAATGTGGGTTAATTTAAAATGTGTTAGCTAGTAACGACCTGAGTACTGGCCGAGCATTTATAATTAATAATAACTTTCTGTGTGGTTATTTGGGGAGCAGCCGCTGAAACACAGAGAAACTCCACCTACATGTGTGCACGTGCATTTGTGCATGCATGTGTGAGTACATGGGTATGTGCATGTGTGTACATGTGTGTGCATGTATATGTGTGAGTGGTGTGTGTGTGTGTGTGTGTACACATATGAAAACTGTATCTAGAAAGAGAAGCAGTGGAATAAAGTTAAATGAGAAAAATTCAGGAGGTGAGACTATACAGCACATGTTATATATATATGTGTGTGTGTCAAACAGTACATATATATAAATGTATGTGTCATGCAGCCCATGTTTTTATATGTGTGTGTGTGTGTGTATGTGTCATACAGTACACATGGAACCTAACAGAAATTTAGAAATGTGTGGTTTTGTTTCATGAGGACAAGGTCTGAAGAAAAACATCCCTCCCAGGGTCACATGTTTGAACATGTGGCTCCCCACTGGTGGCACTGTGTGGCAATGCTGTGGACTTTTAGGAGGTGGAGGCTTGTTGGAGGAAGCGGGTCAATGGTAGTGGACCATAGGTTTTATAGCGAGGCCCTACTTCCTGTCTGCTCTTCCTGCTTCCTGTTGATCACCTTGTGTTTTTGAGGCCACGCCTCCTATCTTGGTGGGCTGTCTCCCTTCTTCTTATTTAGGATGTGTTCTCGGGCGGGTTTTCACAAAGGCAAGAAAAGTGACTAACACAGCTAGGCATGGCCACTTTCTGAACAGGAGACAACAAGCAGTAGTGACCATAAACAATAGCCCAGCTCTACGGCAGTTTTCAAAGTCAACTTCACACTTCAGCAGCCAGGAAGAGAGTGGGATCCTGACCTGGAATGTACTCTGTACATTCTGTACCCTCCAGGACTACAGTAAGAAGAGTGTGGCATCCTATGTAGATCTGACCTCTGTCCTGAGTGACTCCTGACCCACCAGCTTTCCCATGTCCTCTAGTATATGACTGACCACAGGTCATCCCGACCATCACAGCCTCCATCACACCCTGTCATGATAATCCCAACAGTGTGATCTGACATGCAGAGTTCTCCCAGGTAAATGCCTGGTGCTGGGCATGTGCTCTTTCTGCCAGAGAGACATCAGCTCTGTTCTACTCTAATTAACCCCATTTCACCAGAATGTTCTTAGCTTCTTTGACATTATCTGTATTTCCTAAACACAAAAAGGCAAACTCATTTAAACACTTATACCACATCAGTAGTGGGAATTACCTAAAGAAAATGTCATTCCAATCTTTTTCTATGCTGGACAAACGCTGCTTACATGCTCCAAGACAGCAGGGTTTTCCTGATTCCCAGCACTACACACCCGGGGAGACATGGGAGAAAGCAGCTGTGTCCTCTGAGACAATCTCAGCTCTGAAACCTGGAGTGGGGTTGACATCAGGATCTTGCGTCACACCTTTGAAAGCTTCTTCTAGATCAAAACCTAGAGTTGGATCCAGACCTGGTCTTTGATCTAAGACCCTAGGAACAATCCTTTCTAACTACACAGTACTTCTTTATTTTCTTTGGTACACTTCAAATTCTACCTTTCTCTCCCACCCCCCATTCAGTGCTCATTATTGGTTGTACCAGTGGACCTCAGGTCTAATGACTCACATACACTCTATTTTTTAAACCTCAGTTCTCTCATTTCCAAGTTTCAAGAATATACTTAGCAAATTTGTTAAATTATAACTTCCATATCTTCCTTCTTCAATATTAGCCCATTTACCACAGTTCTGCTCATAATTGTATTATATCCATATTGTTGTTAATTTTCCCTCAAAAAACAAAACCAGAAACCTAAAACTTCCTAACCTAACATTCCCACAAATGCCTTTTCTACAAATAGAAATTTCTTGTATTTATTGTAAAGTTAAGACAATCTTTGTTTCAAGGCAGCCCAAGTTAAAGCTTTATTTCAAACGTTTTTGTAAGGTACTACTGTCCTGTCAGTTTTTGTCAAACTGTAAAGACTAAATTCTTACGTTGTATCTCAAGTTTTTGAGGAAGTTAAATGAACAGAAATAAACAAACAACAAGGTCTACAGTGTTGCTCTGTTTCGGGTAGATGTCCTCCAGCCTGCACTGAAAGACTGCTTTCTGGGCTACTGTTTCTGATACTCATCTGTCCCCTTTACCTCCCACACTAGCACACTTTATCTGCTTTTCTAGTCCAAGGTGATTGAGTTTATAGAGCATTGATCTCTTCTACCAGTTCAGCCCTACATAAGCTTGTTGTGACAGCTTCTGGCATCTGCTCTAGCTGCTAGTCCTCAGTGTAGGGACTGTGGGAACAACCAATCCTGACTTAAATCCTAGCTCTAGAACACAGAAACCAAGGTGCCTCTGGCAAGTTCCTTAGGGTCTCTAATCTCAGATTTCCCAATCATTAAAAAAATAATGCCTACTCTTGAAAAGTTTCCTCTTAAGTGCTTACATATACTCAAACTACCTGCATGCAGATTCCGGTTCAGGTGGTGGATTCTCAGTTCTGTTCACCCCTGGCTTCCCAGTGGTGTCTCCAAGTATGATCCTCAACACAACTTCCACCTATGGTGGACAACACAAGTGTTTCCACTCTCTAGCCTCCCTGGTCTCTGCAAGACCTAAAAGGCAGTGTCCCCTCGTGAAGATATCATCTCAGAGTTCTACAGGGTCCTGAGCTTTTAGGTACAGACTGGCGAAGGCCTGCTTTGTTCTTTCCTTGGGGATCACTGCATTTCCCAGGTCTGGGTTATCCACTTTGTCTCATTATTTTTTCTATGACATCTCTGACGACAGCTAGCTGGAAGGACCACTGCACTGCTCTTTAAGCATCAACAGACTATTTTCTCAGAAGAGAGACCTGCAGCTTCTTATGAAAACCTGTTTTCCCGACCTCATACCCCAACTCATTCATTTGTAAAAACACGCCACGTTATCAGCTACAAAAGGTAAATCAGAAGAAAACTCTAGTTTCTAACCACAGTTCTCTAACTCACAAAATATATGATTTTTAACTAAGTCATTTATCCTACCAGTGACTTCCATTTTTTTCCATCTGCAAAATATAGTAAACACAATTATTTAAAAGGCTAAAGACCAAACGGGATAATGAAAATGAATTTGCATGGGAAATGGAGTCCTGCGCAACTGTGGACAGAATCACCTTCTACTCACAGAGGTGGTTCACCTGGAACAGAGGTGAAGATCAAGGAATCTGAAACAGAGCTGGACACGCCCATCTAGCACTTACAGCCCTGCCATTAAACATAAAAAGTGGAGATCAGAGTGTCTGCTTCACATGGTGTTATTTCAATGATGTAAGCCTCTGTTGCTAACATTAAATACCTACTGTGTGCTAGGCACACAGTACTATGCCAGGCGTTGTAAATAAAATGGAATTTAACATCTTTGTTAAAACGTCTACCTCTTATTGCTACAATCCCTAAATGATTTATTTTATATATACTTCACAGCAAGTAAAAACCTAAGTCATGAAGCATTCCCACAGGACACTGAGGTCACACTCTACAATTCCAGTGTTTATCTTCAATGGGAGTTTCCAGTGGGCACATAATGACTCTGGCATGTCCCCCCTAATTTATCACTTACGTTTATATTGTCCTGATGATTTTGGAGTAAACTGTTCGGAAGATAATTCTATCAAACATAAATGAGCTAAGAGACTGCTTCTCAAAGTAACATCACAGACTGTCTGCTCCTTTGCCACCTCCAATACTAGTCAAAACACAAATTTCTAGGCCCTAAGTCAGACCTGTTGACTCAAAACCCCTGGCTGGATGTTGTGGGAACCTTCATTTCTATTAACTTTCCAATTTGTTCTTATGTAAATCCCACTTGAGAATGGCATGGGGGTGGGCTACCTAAGAAACCTGTAACCAAATACTGAATAATGAGTGAAAGCTTAATAAAGAAGAATTCTTAGAATAAACAGCCACATGCCTGGCTCCTAGCAGAGTGGAGTCAACAATCCAATCCAGGGATCAAGACAAAAATCTGAGTGGAACATATGCACCTTCACCGTGAATGTTCAACAGTGTTCAAATTCCTATTCCAGAGCCAGAACGGGAATGGAAAGGGACACTGGAGACCTTTACCCAAGTTTTCAAAGGAAGCAAAGACTGTGCCTGCAAAATTGAAATTCAGGCTTGGTTATCTGGGGAAATGAAATTGCTTCTCTTAAATTTAGTCAACTACTGCCCGCCTGCTCCACCTCTCCACAGCAACCAGCTCTAGGGTACTCTCTCAAATGCAAGCCTTGCCCACAGGAGGGGCTGATCTTGTGACCACCACAACAACAGGAGGCAAGGAGGCATTATGATCTTTTGACAAAAGGAAACAGAAATAACCAACTAGAAGGTACATCTATCCTCTTAGTAAGACAGAAACAGAGCTGGCGACAGAGCACCAAGGAGCACTCCTAGTGGGCGTGAACTTTCAAAACAATAACAATGCAAAGCCAGTAGAACACAATGTTTCTCTATACACCACCTTGTCGGTGGTTGGAGATCCACACTGGTTCCGATCATAATATGTGTTTATAGGGCTTTAATTAAGATGCTGACGAGCTAACCACTGTGCCTGCAAGAAATAGGGAGCCCAACCCAACAAGGCCGCCCAGCCTGCCCACACTCCTCCAGATCTGGTCTGGAACAGCAAAGCGGGCGGGGCGCGGTTTCTCCTGCATCGCTGCGCTCCTCTCCGTTCTGCCTGCGTGAGCACCGCCCACCCACTCGCGCGTGAACCCACTGAGCCCAGCCCTTCCTTAGGCCCGGTGCTGAATCATGAACCCAGTATCTCCACAAGGTAAAAATCGAAGAACAAAGCCAGTCTTGAGGCTAGTCTGAATAGATCCGGGTTGGGCGGCAAGCTACAAACCCCAATTCTGCTCACCTTCTCCCCCATTCCTCCACTAACCCCAAATTGAAGTAAGTGTGCAGTGCTAGGGACTCTCAGGAGGGTACCCCATATCCCAGGCTGCTGAGACGTGTCTGCAGCGCAGTGTCCTAGCTCGCGCGCTCCGCCTCATTGTTCCACCGCCCGCCCAGAGCCCGCCAGCATCCGAATAAGCCCTTGCCCCAGAAAGCAGACTGGGGCTCCACCTGCTCCAGATCGACCTTTTGCCCCTCTTCGCCCGCAACCACAGCTCTAGACCACCTTTGCGCCAACCTTCTAACCTATCTCTAGGGCGGAGCCCAGAGCTCAGAGTCCGTAGGGTGCTGTCCAAATGCTGGGAGACGGCGGCGCGGAATGGGGAAGAGCCGCAGGCCCGGCCTGCACCAGGCTCAGCACTGGTGACAGCGCGATTCCTAGCAGCAGTGAGCAGTCTGCAGAGGCAGGCGCTCGGCAGCAGAAAACAGAGGGCCAGACCCTCTGAAGGCTGCACAAGTTACCGATTGCTACTCACCCCAACTGTTTCTGTCCCTGCGGCTCTTGGCCATGGCGGTCCTTGGGCTGGTGGTGGCGAGGTGCTGTCACTGGCTTGTGGTCGTCTCCAGGGCCGCAGGTTGCTGGCAGTAAGAGGCTCTGTGCCCGCTCTGGGCGCAGTTCGCTCAGACTCTGAGGATGTTGCTGTGGCGCTGGTGGGAAGGACCGGACCGGGGAGGAAAAGGGAGGAGAAAGCGGATGAACCAAGCTCAGCATCACCAGCTGGAGTTCACACAAATACCAGCGTCACACCCTCTGTACCTTGGCCCACCCCTAAACTGTGAAGACAGTGAGAGACTATATACTGCAACATTTTCAACAAACACACACACAAACAGCACGCCCAGCACACACTCACAGAATTTAAAAGCATTATCTAGTGATAGAAACACATAAACCATCATTATTCTGGCTGCTCCAACATATGCTAGCAACATTTGGACAAATTAAAGCGCTCTGCGTTACCCTCCAGGCATCTTTTAAGTTTTCATTTTAGAAGGTCATATTTTAAAAAGAAGATACCTTGTATTGTTGTAAATGTACACTAAGCAAGTCTGAGTCTTATAATTAGGCTAATTTAGATCAAAGTAAGCTAGAGATTAACTGTGATCTGTAACTGCTCAGTGTCTAATGGAACATCTCCTCAAAGTTGCAAAGACAGTCTGAAGTTATATATAGTCTGACAGCAAACATCTGAAGGAAAAACAGGCTCCATTGTCAGGGTGTACAAGATGCTTTGGCAGCTATAAAGGTTGCAGCAAATTTCAAGGAAAATGCAACAAATACTAACACATAGTCTTTTTTTTTTTTTTTAATGTTTCTGCCACTCTGCCCAAACTTCGGTGTGGTCAGCATCCTGTAGACCCACCCCTTCACACTCTGATCACTAGATCCTTCCATCCCATTCACCTCCTCAGTTTGTCCTGTCCACACGCTACTGATGCACACACTGCCAGCCTCTCAATGACCAGACCCATGGTCTCTACTTAGGGCATATTACAACAACTCCTCACTTCTGTAGAAGCCATTTTTCCTCTTAGTGAAGTAATTTATGGGCAAATACTATGAAATTGGACATCACAAAAAAACCTTCAGTAAATGACTGCACATATAGTCTTCAACTGTTGCCCAAGGACTTTTTACCTAATGATTTCAGTAATCCTGGCATTCTTGTCTGAATTACTTTTATATTAATTATTTTAAATGGAAATTTAAAAATTATTCTATAATTTCTTTTACTTTTACAGTTAGAAGCTCTCTCTTTCAAACACACACACACACACACACACACACACACACACACACACACACACACATTTTTATATATTGAGCAACACGAGGGTGGTTTGAATGAGGTATCTCCCAAGTGTCTTGAGCATTTGAACACTCTGTCTTCAGTTGGTGGCACTGTTTCAGCAGGTTTATCAGATGTGGCCTTGCTGGAGGAAGTACGTCACTAAGGTCCTTGCTGGAGCCTACCTGATGCTTGCAGTTGGAAATGTGAGCTCTTAGCTACTCCCACCACCCTGCCTGCCTGCTGCCATGCTTCCCAGCCTAGATGTTAATGGACCCTTATCCCTCTAGAACTGAAGCCCAAAACAAACCCTTCCTTTAATTTGCCTTGGTCATTGTCTTAGTTAGGGTTTCTGTTGTTACGATGAAACACCATGACCAAAAAGCAGGCTGGGGAAGAAAGGGTTTAGTTGGCTGACTCTTCCACATCACTCAATGTTCTTCATCAAAGGAAGTCAGGACAGGAACTCAAACAGGATGGGAACCTAGAGGCAGGAGCTGATGCAGAAGCCATGGAGGGGAGCTGCTTACTGGCTTGCTTCCTATGGCTTGCTTAGCCTGCTTTCTTATATAACTAACCCAGAACCAAGGATGGCACCACACACAATGGGCTGGGTCCTCCCTCACTGATCATTAATTAAGAAAATGCCCTACAGCCAGATCATACGGAGGCATTTTCTCAAAGGCTCCCTCCTTTGAGTTAACTCTAGCTTGTGACAAGTTGACATAAAACTAGCCAGCACCGTCATGGTGTTGTGTCACGGCAACAGAAAAAGAACTCTAGATTCATGGACTCTTTAAAGACGGTTCATTGCCATCCTTCCTTACTTTTTAAGTGTGCATGTATATGTGTGCAGATGCTCGTGCCTGCAGAGGTCAGAGGAGGATGCCCAGGGTCCTGCTCTATCACTCTCTGCCTTACTCGATCGAGACAGAGTCTCTCCTTAGCCCTAAGCTCACCAACTAGACTAGGCTGGCTGTTAGCAAATCCTGCTGTCTCTCCCCTACCTAGCACTGGGGTTATAGGCACCAGCGCTATACTTGGCTTTTACACGAGAGAGATCCGAACTCGGGTCATCATATGTACACAGCAAGTGCTGTATCCACTGAGCCATCTCTTCAGTCCTCCTGGTCTTTTCAATGTTCGAAATTCCCTAGATGTACCCTAAAGGAGCCTCTCTGAGTCTGCTCCTGTGTTTGTAACATTTGCCGCATTTGTGTTAGGCACTTCCTGCTTTTTGGCACAAGGAAATGTTTCAGGTTTCCCTCCTCTTGCCCTGCCCCAGGACTGGGAGGAGTCATTTCTCTGGGCACTCTGGGCTCCTTTCAGGTTGTGCTCCTGCTGCTGGGGTGTCACTGTTTCTGGATTCTGTCAGTAGGCATTTCTGGAATACTTATCTACGACAGGATATCGCTACACTGCCCGGATTGAACCCCTAGTTTTCCTGATTACAACTCCTGAGTAATCCATTATAAGCATGTACTACTGTCATGCCTGGCTTTATTTTATTGTATTGTATTGTATTTTGAGACAGGGTTTCACTCTGCAGCACTGGATGTCCTGAAACTTGCTATATAGACCATACTGGCCTCTGACTCAGAGATCTTCCTGCCTCTGCCTCCTGGGTGCTGGGATTAAACAAGTGCACAACCATCCCTGGCTTCTGGCTTTTATTTATTTTTAACCATTAACTTAATAAACCCCAAGGAAATACTTTAAATTACATGAAAATAAACATAAAGAGTTATTTGTCATGTTTGTGTGGGGGTTATAACTGTAAAACACCAGAAGCAAGTGAAATGCCCACACATTGAGGAGTGGTTGAATAAAATGTGATCTATCTGCACAATGACTATTATGAGTCCTTAAAAAATTCAGTTGGTCATTATCAACTGTCAAAATTAATTTCCACCCATTTAAGTGGAAGATGGATCAAATAATAATATACCCTCCCATAAAATAGCAAATGCTATAAAATAATGTTTCTATTTATCTATGCAATGAACATGGTAAAACTATCTCAGAAGGCACTGAGAGAGGTTGCTGATGGGAGGAAGGCAGGAGCAGGAGAATGAAAATGGCAGCAAGGGCTGTGGGTACTCAGATTCTCCATGCATAGCTTGTGTACATAATTCTCTTACAGCCATGACACTGTTTCACAGTCTCCAAAAAAAATAAGTGAACTAACCAGGATGTGGACGGAATCATTTTTAGCACTTTTGGCCAGGATCAAGTACAATGTGGAAGGAACTAAAGTCCAGCTGCACAACTCCATCTAAAACAAAAGTGGAGGCCAGCCACGTGGTTGAGTGTGGAAAGGCGCTTGCCGCCAAGCCTGACAGCCTGGGTTCAATCCTCGAACCTACACAGCAGAAGAAAAGAACTACCTCCAGCAACTTATCCTCTGACCTCTACACACCCTCTCCTACAAACAATAAGTAAATGTAAAAATTAATCAATAAGATAAAGTAAGAGTCAACTTAACCCAACACTTGGGAGGAAAGAGGATTTCAAGCCCAAGGCTAGTCTTGAATAAGTAAGTTCAGGGCCAAAGTGAGCTACATAATGAGAACCTGAAAAAAAAAAAGTTAAACCAACAGGAACTAAATACAAGAATTGTACCCTTTTGTTGTTCTGTTTGCTTAGCACACATGGTTAGAAATTATGTAAGCACTAGGATTAAAGAGATGTAAAGCACATAATGACAGAGATAGAGTTACCTAAGGTTTAGAAAACAGGAGGGGGAGAATAGAATGAACTCTGAGACACTGAATTGTAATATGACATAATAAAAATACAAATAATCTGAAATTTTAAGTAGCTAAACTTCTTAAGATGTTTCGTATGTCCCAAGTGAACCAAATGGCTAGTGGGACACGAAATGATGACATCTGCCCTCATTCCAGAAATGCAAAACCACATGATACCACTTCACATCTGGAGTGACTGTAACCAAGAGGTGATAGAAGGCACTGATGAGTGTGTAGGAAAACTAACACCCTCACACACTACAGGTGAAAATATAAAATGCTGCAGCAACACGGGAAAGGAGTCCAGTACTTCCGCAAACTAAACACAGGATGACTGTGTGACTCAGCAATTCTCCTCCTAGGTGTGTATCCCAAAGAAATACAGGGGAAGTCCACACAGAGACTCGTACAGCAATGTTAGTGTTAATAATATGAAAGAGTAGATGCAACTCGTGGTGGTTTGAAAGAAACTCACCTCCAGGCTCATAGAAAGTGGCACTATTAGGAGGTGTGGCCTTGTTGGAGGAAGTGTGGCATTGGGGTGGGCTTTGGGGTTTCAGATGTTCAAGCCAGGCCCAGTGTCACTCTCTTTCCCTGTTGCCTGCCAATTCGCATGCAGAACCCTCAGCTACCTCTCCAGCACCATGTCTGCCTGCGTGCTGCCAAGGATCCCGCCATGATGATAATGGACTAAACCTCTGGACTGTAACCCAGCCCCAATTAAATGTTTTCCTTTATAAGAGTTGTCATGGTCATGGTGTCTCTTCACAGGAATAAAACCCTAACTAAGACTGTTGTGGGATATTTGTTTACACTATGTGAAGATGTGTCTGTGTTTGGTCTCACCTGACTAAGGTACCTGATTGGTTTAATAAAGAGCTGAATGGTCAATAGCTAGGCAGGTGAGAATAGACAGGACTTCTGGGCAGAGAGAGAGGAACTCAGAGGGTTAGAATCTGGTAAAGGGGAGACACAGTGAGACACAGAGGGAGTCAGACATACAGAATGAAGGAGAAGTAAAAAGCCATGTAGAATGTAGATTAGCAGAAACAGGTTAATATAAGTTATAAGAGCTAGTTGGGAACAAGCCTAAGCTAAAGACCAAGCTTTCATAATTAATAATAAGTCTCTGCGTCATTATTTGGGGACTGGTGGTCCAAAGAAAGTCTGACAAGAAAGACTAGCTACATAAGACACAACTCAAATGCCAAATAACTAATGTGTAAACAAATGTAGTATATCCATATGATGGAATACTATGGTCATAAGGAAGAAGTACTGATACATGCCACAACATGAATCAACTTTGAGGTAAAGCTCTTGCATCTCTAACATCATATTTCTACTCTGTATCCTCAATTTTTCTTCTATTGGTCCTTTCTCACATTCATTTTACCTTATCATAAATAAAGTTCTCCCTATGCCGAATTTTTCTATCACTGATGCCCAAACTTAATGCTTCCCTCCATATTAAAAAGTCTATGATATACCATTTATGTTATAGAGTCTATAATAAGCAAATTTAAAGAGGCATTTGTATCGATCAACATGCTTTTACATGTATCTCAAAAAGGCTTAAATAAAATAGGACATTACTCTCATATGAAAATTTGTTTGAAGACAGGTTGACCTTGGCTAATTCATCAGCTCAACATATCATGGGTTATACTAGTTAGGGAGTAAACTGGGCTGCTGTAAAACAAATTCTAGTGGCTTAAATAGGAAAAGTATTTCCCTCTCATGGAATAACATGAACATTGAACATGGTGCCTTCAAAAGAAGATCAAGATTTGCACTTTCTTTCATCCTTTACTTAGGGCTTCCATCGTATGAACCAGGCTACTTGCTCTAGCTTGAGCATTAACATTATTATTCTAGCTAACATGAGTATTAAGGGGCTCCAGATATAGTTTTCTCCCTTTGTGGAACAATAACTAAGCCCAGTGTGTAGAGACAAAATTACAAAGAATAAGTTATAAGGACAAAAACTCTCCAATAATTATTAGGAATAATCTAAAAGCAATGAGACTTCTAAATCCTTGGTTCACAAGCCCATGAATTCTGATCGTGGGTTACATATGACAAAATATGAATACTGGGTTAATTTGTATGCCATATCTTCATGGAGACCACATCTCAGTCAGCAGACACCCCCCCCCCCATTATATCAAATTAGCCATTTCTGACTCACAGGTGCGAGGCCAAGCACCTAACTCCAAAGGCAGGACTGTACTGGCACACTGCATTCTTAGCAAACTCAGTTTCTTGTCCAAAGACAGTGATACATGGAGACGAAACAAGGTGTTCTACGAGCCCACGGGTTATGACACTAGAAGGAGTTAACTCTGTGCAGTATCTGTCTATTTCTGTGGAGGCCTTTCCCATCAAAATAGAAATCATCTAGTACAATTAGATTACCCCCAGATGGCTGGCTGATCTAGGCAGCAATATCAGACTGGAGTCTCTGTCCTGGCCTCTGCTAAAGCAGGTTAAACACTCCATAATGACAATACTGAACTGCCCCTGGTAAACAGAAATCCACACTGTTAAGTCTATTTAGCTTAAGTTCTTATTGCTGTTTGGGGCAACTAAGCAAGCACTACAGTGGCTGGGAAAGAGATTGGCTAGCTGACATCTATAAGGCAGATCATCTTGAAGAATCACTCACTTCTCAGGGTGGAAACCCTCAGGTGGGGGGTAATATGGTTTACATATTTTCATGTTCTGTGTAATTCTAATAACCCACCCATCATACCTTATTCACCAACTTCCTTAATTTTAATCCTCTTTCCAAGTCACTGACCAAACTATTACCTACTGTGCATAAATCATTATTGATTCATACCTCAGCCCAATTCTCCTTCCTAACGAAAAGGTCAATGAAATGTACTATCAACGTTGTACCCACTGGGAGAATCTCTCTTCACTGTCATTCCTCTTTGTGGAATCAGGGCCATAAATCAGCAGCAAGCTACTTCACACTGGTGCTAACACAGAATGCTGACTATTAATAAACCAGTCTACACACGTTCTGCCTCCACTAAATGACCCTGAGCCAGAATATGTAAGTAAAAGAAAAGGGGTGTGGGGTGGGCAGACACCATGGAAGCTCGTTAGAAATTTACCTGTGCTTCCAGAGAGTGCCATGCTTTTTCAGTATGTACTATTCCGTTCAACAATCAAATTCTGATGCCTGCATTTGTAACTCAGTAAACTAGATAACACACAGTTCCTAAGGACCAGTTTATGCCACAAAGTCACTTAGTATCCCATAGTCTGGTGTTAAGTATCTACCAAATGCTTGGTAATAAGCCAAGAGTTGGCTTTCAGCAATGTAGTCATCACAGATCTGGCATGTTCATGTTCCAGAATCCTAGGTAGCATCCTTAGTGCTGCAGTTCTCATTTGGGGTTTGCAAGAAACTCCGTATCATATTTGTGTTTATCATCAGGTTTGCTGAGCCCTAAAGGTCACTGTATGGCACAGCACGGGTCATCAGCCAGGTGTTACGTCGTTCGAGGTCCCATGTAAACTGGTAGTCATGTGTTACGAGGGAAAAGACCAAAGAGCAGTGAATGTAGTACACTGTCTTCAAAATCCAAACAGGACAGTGGAGCACATCAAATCATCCTCTGAGATGGATACATTTCACTGATGTGCTAGGACCACTCGGATTTATGTTTTACCCTCTGGTATAAGGGTAATTTGTTTTGTTGTTGTTGTTGTTGTTGTTGGTTTTTGGGGGTTTTTTTTGGTTTTTTTTTTTTTTTTTTTGGTTTTATGAGACAGGGTTTCTCTGTGTAGCTTTGCGCCTTTCCTGGAGCTCACTTGGTAGCCCAGGCTGGCCTCGAACTCACAGAGATCTGGCTCTGCCTCCCGAGTGCTGGGATTAAAGGCATGCGCCACCACCGCCCGGCTTTGTTTTGTTTTAAGGAAGGAGTTAAAATATGTTCTCTCAGTTTGGTCCCAGACTCCTAGGCTCATGGATCTCCTGTCTTAAGTCCTAAATGGCCATGACTATATGTGTCAGATCACATCTGTCTTAATGGTCTTTCTAAAGTATGTAGGATAATAGATACTTCCTGTTCCTCAGGTCCTATTTATATAATGGAGTCAAAATAATAAACTGCCATGATGTTCTTCTAGATAGTAAGGAAACAAAGATCAGTCTAGAATTACACTGTGTCACTGAGCAGAAAAGGTAGAACAGTGACGTGCTAACACAGCCCCAGGAAAGCAAAGTGCTTCAGATTATCCTTGTTTAACAGGAACTGAAAAAGCTACATTCTGGGCTTTAAGTCAGCAGCCATGCTCAGGCTACCAAGCTTATGTTTATTAGCTCTAGAAAAGGTTCTAAATGCAGTATTACAGATTGACTGTCAATGTTTGTGTGTGATGTACATGTGTGCACATGTACAGGTAAGCTTTTCTATGTTTGCTCACTTATGTGTATGTATGTGGAGGCCAGGGATTGACCATTTCTTCCTCAACTGCTTCTCTGCCTTTTTATTTTGTTGAGGCAAGCTCTCTCACTGAACCCCAAGTTCACTGTTTCAACTAGACCGGCTGGCCAGCAAGCCCGAGAGCCTCTTGTCTCTGCCTCCCTGATGCTGGAGCCACGGGTGAAACCACCATGCCTGGCTTTCAGATAACGCTGGGGACCTGAACTAAGGGTGTGATATTCGATCAGCAAGTTCTTCACCTGTAGACACATTTCCCCTGAAACTGGTGAATTTTTTTTTCTAATTCACAAACATCTCCAAAGCTAATTTGCCTTTTGGGGTGGTTTGGAAGTGTTCACCGAAGTTCATATGCTAGAAACTTAATCCCTATTGTGACCATGTCAAAAGATGGGCCCTTTAAGGGATGATTAGCTCATGAAGGCTGGGTCCACTTAAATTCTTTAATGATGAGTTTCCCTCATCTACCCATTTCACTAGCAAGTTCTTGTCCACCTGCCTTCTGCTGAGTGCCGACAGAACCAGAGGTTTGTCAGACGCCAGCACCTTGATAGTGGACTGTATAGCCTTCAGAACTAAGAGATGAATTCTCAGTCTGTGGTGTTTTGTTCTACCAACAAAAAATGGACCGAGACACTACTGAATGTGCCAGACAGATGTGTTAAAAGACAAAGACCTCTGTCCCTCGGCTTTAAACAACTTTATTTTTTACATTTTACTTAATGTGTATCTTGCCTATATGTATGGTGCCTGTAATGGTCAGAAGAGAGTGTTGGATCCCCTGGAATGGAGTTATAGATAGTGTGTGGTGATATATTGTGTCCCCCAATATATTGTGCACTCTTAATAAAGCTTATCTGAGGAGCAGAGGAAAAAGCCAGCCACTATGTTAAACACAGAAGTCAGGCAATGGAAGCACACACCTTTTATCCTAGCATTCGGGAGGCCGAGATCCATCTGGATCTCTGTAAGTTCAAGGCCACACTGGGGACAGAGCCAGGCATGGTGACACACGCCTTTAATCTCAGCACTAACCCAGAGGTCTGGAGGTCTGTTCAGACAGACAGGAAGTGATGTAGCTGGGCGGAGAGAGGAAGTGAGATGCAGAACAGAAAGGCATATAGGCGTGGGTATGCAGGGAGTAGGTCTCTTTGGCTGAGGATTTCCAAATGGCTTCTTTCTGCTTTTCTGATCTCTCAGTTTTTACCCCAATATCTGGCTCCAGGTTTTTTTTTTTTTATTAATAAGACCATTTAGCATTTGTCTTACAATGGTGACTACCATGTGGGTGCTGGAAAACAAACCTGGGTCCTCTGCAAGAGCAGCAAGTGCTCTTATCCTCTGAGCCTTCCCTCTAGCAACCTCTCTGATTTTCAATGAATGCACTAATGTCTTTCAGATCTTTAACAGTGACACTAAACTAATTTCCCAAGTAACAAGGTTTAATTGATTTACTACTTTACGCCCAGGGGTCACACTGGTCCTACCAGTCCTACAATTTCACATCCCAGGGTTGACATTCACAAGCCTCTTGCGGAGTTTCCTCTGTGCAGTGTGCCCATTCTCACATACATTTTGTAACTTGGAAAGCAACCTCAGCATTTACGGTTGCTTCTTCTAGACCTTTCATGAAAGACATCTGACTTTCTTCAACCTCTACTAAGATCACTGGAATCCTGATGTGTTACACTGATGCTTCAGGGAATGTTGTTCAAGCTACTATCCTCTAAACTGTGGGAATTTCACATTCCTCAATTCATATTCTCCCTGGTGAAAGGTCACATGTCTCTCTGGAAATAGCCTCAGGAAAGGGACAATCATTGTATGTAACCATAGGCAACATCCTTCCGCAAAGAAACCTGCCTTCCACCCTTTAATTAAGGGATTCCAGGTTTAGGAACTGGCTTACGATCAGAGGTTAGATAATGTTCTGTATCTCTATTATAGTGACCAGTTCCTTTTCTGCTCACCATTTCTGTAACTCTTCTACTCACATATATTAAGTAGCAATTAGGCAGGCCACTGGTTTCATTCATTCCAGAGATCTGAGGATCAAGAGGCCACCACTACAATCCTTTGTGATCCCTTCTTTTTGAGGGTTATCGACAGTAACTGTACTCAGCATGCCGTTGAGAGTTCATCTTCTGGTCTCTCCAAGGATCTCTCTGTGTTACTATGGCAACATCATCTCCAACCTACTGAGGACAGTCACCAGAGAAGCTGGCAAGCATATCTCCGCTCCCCTTCATTCAGTGTCAGTTGGGTAACTTCTGTGGGCCCTCCCAGAGGAGCTGTGCGCAAAGCATAGCTGTGCAGGACGGACACAGGACAGCGTATGAGTCTTCTTTCTGTCAGTGAGACAAACACTTGACAAAAACAATAGAAAACTTAACTCAGAGGTTATGAGCCACAGTCAACCGGCTCCACAGTGTTGGCTGTGTTCTGAGGGTCATGGCAGCCAGGAAGGAACAAGAAACAGAGTAGGGAGTTGGGCACAAAAAAATACCCTTCAAAGGCATGTTCCCAGTGACCTTCTTCCTCCAATGAGGCTCTACCCTCTATAGTTTGCATCACCCTAAAAAGTCCATTTCAAATTCTGACACTATCAATGAATCAATCATCAGCTGAGTCAGAGCCCTCACAAACCAATCATCTTCCAGTGACTGGATCTACCAGCTTTGAATAAAACCTTACACACCTAAGCATTTGGAGGTACATGTCATATCTAAAACAAAGTGCAATACTTCCATCTTCCTGAACCTACAGAGTCCTTCCTTTACAATAGATGAGGGAAATTCTGACACTTCCATATAGATACTGTAAGTCACTGCTGTGGTCTGGATGAAAATGGCCCCCATAGGCCCATATATTTTAACATCTGGTCCGCAGCTGGTGGAACTGTTTGGGAAGGATTAGGAAGTATGGTCCTGTTGGAGAAGGTGTGTAACTAAGGGTAGGCTTTCAGGTTTCCAAAGACAACTGTGATTCCCAGTGACTGCTCTTTCTGCCCGGCTGTTGTGGATCAAGATGCAAGTTCTCAACTGTCCCTTCACTCCACCATCATGAACTCTAATGTTCTGAGACTGTAACAAATTCAATCCTTTATTTAATCCTTCTTGCCTTGGTCATGGTTTTTTGATCATAGCAATAAAAAAGTAAGACAGTCTTATTAAGTACTAGCTTCAACTGACCCATGTGGAAGGGCTTCCAGATGCTCAGTCAACACAGAGATCTCAATTCTAGGCAAGTATCTGGCAAGATTCTGTAACATCTTCAAGTATATGAACTCTTCCATCCAAGACCAGGCTAGAAATTCTCCATCTGGGCTATGCTAAAACTCTAACTCACGTTCAAGACTTTTATCCTGACTCCTATCTGCTCAAATGCCCCAAGCCCTGGCACAAGGTTCCAGACCTTCCCCTCCAGTGCCTTTACCTTAGCCTAACAGACATAGATCTTGGAGTTACTGAGTTTGCAACTCTGTAGCTCTTGCAGTCAGGCCCCAGCCTTGATCCTTAGCCATTGGTGGATGGGAGTTATAAGAGGCAATAGAATTCTTCAAAGCTATCAAAAAAAAAAACCTTTGGAGTGTCTACGTATACTTTAAGTACAGAACTCAAGTCTCTCAGTCTCTACCCTGGGTCCCGCACACTGTGTGTGTGTGTGTGTGTGTGCGCGCGCGCGCTTTCTCACAGAAGCAGTAAGACCACACTAAATGACATTACGGTTTTAGGTTTGGGGATTCAGCACTGATGCCATGCCTTCCACAGGCTTCCAGCTCATGTCACTACTAATGCCATGTGGGCTACTCCATACTATGGAACATCACTGCTTCACTTTCCTCTGCAGTTTTTATGTAGTTCATCACCAGATATGTAGCACCATATGAGTGCAATCTCAAGGGTCTTATTTTCTGAGACTATTTCCAGCTCATACAATTTTATCAATCAGGGTTTGGAGAGGAAAAAAGACATAAAGAGAAGCTAATAAAAGAACTTCTCATAAAAGTAAAGACAGGTTAGGGAAATCAAGAAGTCAGTGTCCCACCTTCCCTGGGTGGATACTTGAACCAGGGAACTGTTGCTCCATCTTGGTGGCACCTGTGTGTGACATGGACCGCCTCTCCAGTGCCCCCTCATCCTCCAGTGTCTGCACACAAGCAACGCAACAGCTGGGCCACTGATGTCCACCTACCACCCCTAGCAAACAGCTTGGGTATACTAGCATTTCTTAAATTACAGTATGACACCCCCCTGCGGGAAGAGGGTGCCCTTGCCTTGCTGGGGTTCTTTATTGCTTCATTGGTTTGTTAAAGTAACTTCTTCCAAGCAGCCACCTTTTCCGGCCCCTGGAGTACAGGAATGTTGAGGGTGGCTGTGCAATCACGACTCCATCCTAATCCCTGAGCCAATGTGTTTGTGAGAGGAGGAATTTTCACAGGGCTAATTTAAGAGGAGGCGAGGCCCCATGGCCCTGTGCTGGGAAGTTTTAAATTACTGACTTTGTATAATCTGTATGCTAGGGCGGGGGACAGAGCCTTGATTGGAGTTTGCAGATGTGTTTCTGTGACCCTGCTGTGAGTGTGGGGGTGGGAGTTGTTTCATGAGATGTCTGGAGGTCTTTTTTATACAGATATTTCAATTAAATTATATATCTGTATATATATATATATATATCAAACACATACACACACACAAACACACACAAACACACATATTAAGAAGGCATAGTGAAGGGCTGGTAAAATGGCTCAGTGGTTAAGAGCACGTGCTGACCTTGTAAAGTACCATGGTTCAATTCCCAGCATACAAATGGTAGCTCACAACTGGCTGTAACTCCAATTCCAGGGATCCAACCCTCTTCTGGCCTCCCTGGGTACCAGGCTTGCACATGGTATATACACATATATAGGTAAAACATTCATATACATACATACACACACAAACACACACACAAATAAATAAAAATCTTTTAAAAAATAGGAAGGCATAGTGATACATGCTGAGTTAAAAGGAGATCTTGCTGGAATCCTGTAAGAGATATAATTGGGCCAGATGTAGTGGTGCACACCTTTAAACCCAGCACTAGGGAGGCAGGTCTCTGTGAGTTTGAAGCCAGCCTGGTCTACATAATGAGTTTCAGGACAGCCAGGGGTGTGTATGCATGTGTATGTATGTATGTATGTATGTATGTATGTATGTATGTATGTATAGATAGATAGATAGATAGATAGATAGATAGATAGATAGATAGACAGACAGATAGACACATATAAAGAGAGAGCGCACTTGTCTCTAAAGAGGGGGAGGGGGTAACTGTTAGATAGGGCCATAGCCAGGCACCATGGCCTCCTGCTCACAATTCTAGTCCATGTGATACATAGGCAACCTTTGGGTATCCTTCCAAACATTTTACCTGTTACAAAGTGAAGATAAGGAACTGCAGGAGATTATTTGTAATTTGTTTTCTTAGCTATTGAATTTTCAGACAGAACAATTTGTGAGCCAAATACAGAAGGAAACCCCTTTTCCGATCCCAATATACTCCCCTAAACCACCCCCTGGTTAAAATAGTAGAAACCTCCTTCTCACATGTCCAAAGATAATTCCCGTTGCATTACCTGTGAACCACTTCCATGTCTTGTGAAAACTTTCATCTCAGTGACAGATCTGAATTCTAAATGAAGTCCATGTGCTAGTGCTAGCCAGGACAAACTATAAGAACCACCCTATACTTTGAAAATACGGTTTTCTCCTTAACAGATGTCTCCTTGTAACAAGTAACAGAAAGAATGAATTTAATATCAACTATCTACAAATTCAGATCATAATTGTAACAATGTCTTCTGACAACTGATTAATTTGTTAGATTGATAGCGAACAACTACAAGGAGCTATTTGTTTAATCATATAAAAATACTGCAGCTGCGCACACCTTTGATCCCAGAACTCGGGAAGTAGAGGCAGCTGGTCCTCTGTGAGTTCCAGGCCAGCTAGGACTACACAGTGAAACCCTGTCTCCAACAGCCAAGGGTGGAGCCAGGGAGGGGTGGGTAGAGATGTTACATTGCTAAAATCTGTATGTTCTAGAGACAGTGTAGCCTTGGCTGGCCTGAACATGCTCTGTAGACCAGGCTGACTTTGGAACTAACAGAGCTCTGCCTGCCTCTGCCTCCTGAGTGCTGGGGTTAAAGGCGTGCACCACCACATTCGGCAGCCTAATTTTAGCATTTTAATTAGCCAGTTTTGCTCGGGTAATAAATTTGAACCTTAGCTACATAAAACGTAAAACACTCCAAGGCCTTGGTTTTTGTTGTCATTTAGTCTTGGTTAAAATTCAAGTTGACTTTAGGATCACTAATCACAGGCAGCACATTACGGAAGAAGATTAAGAGAGGGAAAGCATTACAAGCAGACAGGAAACCAACACCGTTTGCTACATGGAACAGAGAAAGAGCTGGAAACATGGAGGTGAGACACTCAGCCTGTACAGGCCCTTGCCTCCACCAGATGGCCTCAGCTTGATCTACATGGTAGAAAGACAGAATCGACTCCCACAAGTTGTCCTCCAACCTACACACACACACACACACACACACACACACACACAC
>CABHPH010142223.1:0-11706 GCA_902168325.1 Peromyscus nudipes | reverse complement strand
AGAAATCTTAAAGGGGGAAACAATAAATTCCTTTAAGAAAATTATGAAAACAAAAACAATAGAAGGGAATGAATGAGTTCAAGATCTGGAAATAGAAATAGAATCAATAAAAACCCAATTTGAGGGAAAACTGGAAATGAAAAATTTAGGAACTCAAACAGGAAACACAGCTTTACCAACAGAATACAAGAGATGGAAGAGAGAATCTCAGGCATTGAAGACATGATAGAAGAGACAGATACATTGGTCAAAGAAAATGTAAATCTAAAAATCCCCTGGTACAAAACATCCAAGAAATCTTGGACACTAAAAACACCAAATATAAGAATAATAGGAAGAGAGGAGGGAGAAGAAACCCAGCTCAGAGGCCCAGAAAATATTTTCAACAAAATCATAGAAGAAAATTTCTCTAACCTAAAGAATATTTCTACCAAAATACAAAAAACATTCAAACACCAAATAGATTGGACCAGAAAAGAAAGTCCCTGCACCATATAATAATCCAAAAACTAAACACACAGAACACAGAAAGAATATTAAAAGCTGCAAGGATAAAAGACCAAGTAACATTTAAAAAAGCAGATCTATTAGAATTACATCTGACTTTTCAATGGAGACTCTAAAATAGAGCCTGGACAGATGTACTGCTGACTCTAAGAGACCACAGATGCCAGCCCAGACTATTATAACCAGAAAAACTTTCGATTTCCATAGATGCAAAAAATAAGACATTCCGTGAAAAAGCTATATTTAAGCAATATCTACAAATCCAGTCCTATAAAATGTGCTAGAAGGAAAACTCCAACCTTAACAGGTTAACTACAACCATGAAAACACAAGGAATAAATAATCTCAGACCAGCAAAGTCAAAAGAAGGGAAGCAACACACACACACAAACAAATAAACAACAAAATAACAGGGATCAACAATCACTGGCCATTGACATATCTCAACATCAATGGACTCAATTTCCAAATAAGAGGACACAGATTAACAGAATGGAATGGGATTTCAGGCTCGATCCTTCTGCAGCATCCAAGAAATATACCTTAACATCAAAGATAGTCATCACCTCAAGGTAAACAGTTGGAAAAAGACATTTCAAGCTAATGTATCTAAGAAACAAGTTGGTGTAGCTCTTTTAATATCTGACAAAATAGACTTCAAACAAAAACTAATTAGAAGAGATAAAGAAGGACACTACATACTCATCAAAAAAGAAAGAAAGAAAAAAAACTCCATCAAGAGGACATTTCAGTTCTTAACATCTATCCCTCAAACACAAATACATCTAAGTTCACAAAGAAACACAACTATAGCTTAAATCACAAATTAACCTCACACAGTGGTAGTGGGAGACTTCAATACTCCACTCTTGCCAATAGAAAGGTCATCCACACAAAAACTAAGCATATAAATGCTGGAGCTAACCAACATTATAAAACAAATGAACCTAACAAACACTTCAGAACATTTCACCTAAACACAAAAGAATATACTTTCTTTCAGCCCCACATGGAACTTTCTCCAAAATTGACCACATACTCAGACACAAAGCAAGTCTCAACAGTACAAGAAAATTGAAATAATATTTTGTATCCTGACAATCACAGATTAAAGCTGAATATCAAAATCAACAGAAAGTTTACAAACTCATGGAAACTGAATAACTCATTATTGAAGGAAAAATGTGTCAAAACAAAAATAACAAAGAAATTAGAGACTTTCTAGAGCTGAATGAAAATGAATACGCAACACACCCAGACTTATTAGACATGATGAAGGTTGTTCTAAGAGGCAATTTCATGGCATTAAGCCCCTATATTAAAAAAAAATTGGAGGTGGTGGCGCACGCCTTTAATCACAGCACTCGGGAGGCAGAGGCAAGTGGATCTCTGTGAGTTCGAGGCCAGCCTGGGCTACCAAGTGAGTTCCAGGAAAGGCGCAAAGCTACACAGAGAAACCCTGTCTCGAAAAGCCAAAAAAAAAAAAAAAAAAAAAATTGGAGAAATCTCATACTAGTAATTTAACAGCGACCTGAAACCTCTAGGATAATAAATAAAGAATAAAAGACACTCAAAAAGAATAGACATCAAGAAATAATCAAACTCAGGGCTGAAATAAATAAAATAGAAACAAAGAGACATTAATAAGAATCACTGAAACAAAGAGTTGGTTCTTTAAGAAAATCAATGAGATTGATGAACACTTACACAAATTAACTAAAAGTCAGAGAGAGAATATTCAAATTAATAAAATAGAAACAAAAAAAGTGGAGGACATAGTAACAGACAGAAAGGAAATCCAGAGACTCCTAAGAACATACTTTAAAACCTGTACTCCACCAAATTAGAAAATCTAAAAGAAATGTATAATTTTTTGATAGATACCACTTACCAAATTTAAATCAAGATCAGATAAACAATTAAAACAGACCTATTACCCATAATGAAATAGAAGCAGTCATTAAAATCTCCCAACAAAAAATAAATAATAGATAGATGATAGATAGATAGATAGATAGATAGATAGATAGATAGATAGATAGATAGATAAAATTTTTAAAGAGCCCAAGGCCAGATGGTTGTAGCACAAAAATCCACAACTTTCAAAGAAGAGCTAGCACCAATACTCCTCATATTATTCCACAAACTAGAAACAGAAGGGGCATTGCTTCATCCCAGAGAGGCAGGGATGGTTCAACATATGTAAATCAATAAATGTAATCCACTACATAAACAAACTGAAAGACAAAAACTACATGATCATCTCATTAGATGCAGAAATGGCCTTTAACAAAATCCAGTACCCCTTCGTGATGAAAGTCCTGAAGAGATTAGGAACACAAGGGATGTACCTCAATGTGATAAAGAGAGTTTACAGCAAGCCCATAGCTAACATGAAGTTAAATGCAGAAAAACTCAAAGCAATTCCACTAAAATCAAGAACAAGACAAAGTTGTCCACTTTCCCCATACCTGTTAAATATAGTACTTGAAGTCTTAGCTAGAGCAATAAGACAACCAAAGGAGATCAAAGGGACTCAAATTGGAAAGGAAGAAGTCAAAGTATTTTTATTTGCAGATGATATGATATTATACATAAGTGCCCCTAAAAATTCCACCGGGGAAATCTTATAATGGATAAACACATTTAGCAAAGTAGTCGGATACAAAATTAACTCACAAAAATCAGTAGCCCTCCTAAATGGTGGATGGACTGAGAAAGAAATCAGGGACACAACACCTTTCACAATAGCCTCAAATAATATAAAATACCCTGGGGTATCTCTTACCAACCAAGTGAAATACTTGTATGATAAAACCTCAAGTCTTTAAAGAAAGATGTAATTAGTCCCCATAATCTCATAGGGGAGTGACACTATTAGGAGGTATGGTTTTGTTGGTGTGGGTACGGCCTTGTTAGAGGAAGTATGTCACTGTGGCATCAGGCTTTGAGGTTTTCCTATGCTCAGGATACTGTCCAGTGAATCAGTTGACTTCCTGTTGCCTGCAAGATATAGCACTCTCAGCTTCAGCATCACATCTGCCTGCATGCTGCCATGGCCCCTGTCATAATGATAATGGACTGAACCTCTGAAACTGTAAGTCTCCTCGATTAAATGTTTTCTTTATAAGAGTTGCCATGGCCATGATGTCTATTCACAACAATAAAAACCCTATGAAAAACAATATGGAAAAACAAAAAAACTCAGGATAGCTAAATAATACCCTGAATAATAAAAGAACTGCTGGGGGTTTCACGTTTTACTATAAAGCTATATTAATAAAAACAGCATTGTATCGGCACAAAATCAGATACATCGATCAAATTGAGGAATCAGACATAAATCCACACACCTATAGACACCTGATTTTTTATGAAGAAGCCAGAAATACATACTAGAAAAAAGATAGCATCTTCAACTAAATGGTGCTAATCAAACTGGATGACTGCATGAGGAAGTGTAAAAGTAGATCCATATCTATCACTCTGCACAAAATTCAACTTCAAATGTATCAAAGACCTCAACACAAAATCTGATACACTGAACCTGATAGAAGAGAGAGTGGAGAACACTATTAAACTCATTGGGACAGGAAAGGACTTTCTGAACAGAATATCAATGGTGCAAGCAGCAAGATCAACAACTAATAAATGGAATCTCACAAACTGAGAAGCTTCTACATAGCAAAGGACACTGTTATTTGGACAATGACCTCATACAGAATGGGAAAAGATTTTTACCAACTATACTTCTGATAGAGAGCTAATATATAAAGAACTCAATAAACTAGACATCAAGAAAAAAACAGATTTAAAAATGGGGTACACATCTAAACAGAATTCTCAATAGAAGAAACTCAAAGGGCTGAGAAACACTTAAAGAAATGTGCAACATCCTTAGCCATCAGGGAAATGCAAACCAAAACTACTTTGAGACTTCATTTTACACATGTCAGAATGGTTAAAATCAACAAAACAAGTTAAAGCTCAGGTTTGTGAGAATATGGAGTGAGAGGAATCCCATTGCTAGTAGGAGTGCAAACACACAGCCACTGTGGAAATCAGTATGGTGGTTTCTCAGAAAATGGAAATCAATCCACCTCAAGACCCAGCTATACCACTCTTGGGCATATACCCAAAGAATGCTTCATTCTACCACAGAGACATTTGCTTCAATCATGTTCCTTCATAATAGCCAGAAATTGTAAACAACCTAGATGCCCCTCAATGTAAGAATGGATAAAGAAAGTGTGGCACATTTATACAATGGATCATTAATCAGCAATGAAAATAAATGACATCATGCAATTTGCAGGCAAATGGATAGAACTAGAAAAAGAATCATCCCGAGTAAAGTATCTCAGATCCAGAAAGACAAATATGGTATGTATTCATTTAAACATGGATATTAGTTTTTAAGACCAAGCTACAATACATAGAACCACAGAGGGTAGGTATAGAGTAAGGGACTAGAGGGAACAGATAGGTCTCATTAGGACAGGGGAGTAGAATAGATATTTGTGGATGGATTGGGGGGTCTGAAATGAGATGATTAAGTGAGGATGGGAAGGGGAGAGAGGAGAGTGGGAGGGAATATGGGAAGAGCTAAAATTAAGGAATATTTGAGGGGTAGTATAGAAACCTAATACAACAGAAACCTCCTAAAATATATACATATGTGAAGGCAATCTAAATGAAATTGCCAAGTGATGGGGGAGACAGAGACCCAACTGGCCATCTCTTGTCACCAAACAACCCTTCCAGTACTGAGTTTGGGTTACATCTAATTGAGTTGTTGGCCAAAAGGGCCCCAAAGGAATCCCCAAACAACCCAGGCTGTTGCCAAGACCATAGATTGCTCGACACAAACTGACAGCAAGGCCCCGCTGCAGAAGCAATACCTGAATAACTCATTGAACATGAAAAACTGGATCTGCTGCCTACATCAAGCCTTCACCCCTACATTCCAGCATCTTTGTTACATGAGGATACTCTGCACACTATCAAAAGAGAAACAAAAACACCAAGCTGGCCATAAACCCTTTATCTACAATGGTGTCCTACCTGCAAGATATGCCAGGGCCAGTGGGACCAGGATTTATCCCTGGTGCATGAACTGGCTTTTTGGATCCCATTCCCGATAGTGGGATACCTTGCTCAGCCTTGATGCAGGGGAGAAGGGCTTGGGCCTGCCTCAATTTGATATGCCAGACTTCATTTACTCCCCATGGGATGCCTTACTCTCTTTGAGGGTGGGGAAGGTTGGGGGGAGCAGAAGGAGGAGAGGGAGGAGGAACTGTGGTTGGTATGTAAAATGAAAAGAATTTTAAAATAAAGTAATAAAAAATAAAACATTTTATGTACACTAAAAAAAAAAGACACGCCAGGACAATATTGGCACAAAACTTGTGGGAGTAACCAACCAATAGCTAATTTGACTTAAGGCCCACTCCGTTACTGGTTGGGTAACCAAGAACCTGAGACTAGATAACCCAGGGACCTAGGGTAGAACCAAATAATCCTGGTCTTAAAAAAGAAAAAGAAAAAATGTAGCAATAAATGACTCCTAATAGTATTCTATTATCATGGATCAGTGCCTTCCTTGTTCAGTCATCATCAGAGAAGCTTCCTCCTGCAGCAAATAGGAACGAATATAGATATTTACCCACAGCCAGACATTACTCAGAGAATGAGAGACCTTGGAACACTGAGCCCTAAATGAGATGTCTCCCTTAGAGCTCAAGGAACCCCACAGAAGAGGAGGCAGAAAAATATAAGAGTATGATCAAAACATATTTAAATTTTAAAATTGTTTTAAATAATAAAAATATTTAAAATAAAATAAATTTAAAAAGAATAATAAAGAAGTCTTAAACTAGAAATCAAGAGTCTAGATTATAATTGTAACAGAAACCATTTTGTTTGTATATTTACTGCTTGACAGGATGATGTGGTGTAGGGATGTTATGACATAGGGATGCTGTGATAAAAGGATGTTGTCATATAGGGATGCTATGACATAGAGATGGTATGATATAGGGATGCTATTATAGGGGTGTTATGGTATAAGGATGCTGTGGTAGAGGGATGCTGTGATGTAAGGATGCCATGATGCAGGCATGTTGTGGTGTAGGGATATTGTGATATAGAGATGCTGTGTTAGAGAGATGCTGTAGTATAGGGATGTCACGATGTAGAGATGCTGTTGTAGGGGGGATTCTGTAGTATAGGGATACTGTAATAGAGGGATGCTGTTGTACAAGGGTGCTATGGTATAGGGATGTTGTAGTATAGGAAGACACAAGCCTGATTCAGAAACTTGGGCATGCATTCTAGCTTTGATATTTGATCTGAGAGATAGCATAGAATCTCTCTGAAAATCATCTTTTAAACTCAGGCAGTAGCAGGAAGGTTACAGTTTCTTAGTGAGGCTTCACTGTGAAGTCTGCAACTCTATGGATGTAAAGACTTGCGAATTCCTCTTAGACTTGTCTATAGTCCAATTTGCTGTGTCTTCACTTGCTCTTGCCTTTAAACTTACTTGTGAGACAGATATTGTCCTTACAACAAAATTCTTCTCTGAAAAGCTCCTGCTTCTGTGCTTTTAAGAGATGAAATAAACAGTAGGCTAGAGCTGTGAACATCTCAAGTGCAAGGAAGTAAAATATCCTGCTCTATACATATTTCCTTGGCATATGAAACTACAGATGGAAATAGCTCTGAAAATATGTCCTTTTTACAAAAGCAATTTATATCTGTATTAGTAAAGCAAGTGGAGGATGAAGGCAAAGATGTATCCTCTGAGATGCACATACCTGTCTATCTTGGAAAGATCTTTTCACAGGAAGAACAGATGGGAGTCCTAACATCTGCCCAGTACAGATCACCACAGGTTTACCTTTGGGAGTTGCTATGTGGGTAACTGCCTTGTAAGACAACCACTGGAGCCTTGTGTTATGGGAGTTTTGGGGATAGAGGCCTACCAAACCCAACAGGCTAGACTTGGATAGTGAGCCTCAACATGCTAACAAAAAAGACACCTGATAGTGAAAAGCAGAGAAAAGTGATTTAGGGCAGCCACACTGGGAAGAACAAGCAAGGAGATCCAGTGACCACCCAAGTCCATTTTCAGGGCCCTAACATGAGGTTTAGGTTTAAATTGAGGGTACAAGGCATGTGTAACCAGTTAGTCATGGTCAAAATATAGTCCCATCATTGACCTGTTACTGTCTCCTAGCTCCCTGCCCATCCTGCAAATTGTCACAACTGTGTGAAATCTCTTTAAGAGACAAGCTTCCAAACAGATCAAGCCAATCAACTGTCTCACCCATTCAGAGGGCCTGATCCAGGCAGTTGGACCGGGTCCTGTGCTCAGTGCATGAATTGGCTGTTTGAAACCTGGGGCTTAGCAGAGACGCTTGGCTCAACCCGGGAGGAGGGGACTAGACCTGCCTGGACTGAGTCCACCAGGTTGATCTCAATCCTCGGGGGAGTCTTTGCCCTGGAGGAGATGGAAATGGGGGGGGGGCAGGGGGGGGGGGGGGGGGAGGGGGAAAACGGGGGAATCTATGGCTGATATGAAATGTATTATATTGTAAAAAAAAAAAAAAAAAAAAAATAAAAAAAAAAAAAGAGAGACAAGCTTCCTTTCTAGCTTTTCCTTCCCCAGCATGGCACTCCTGGAGAAATTCCATTTCCTTGAGGTCAACTGTATCAGTAGTCTGAGAGCCAAAGCACAGGTGTCTCTCTCCAGAATGTCTTCCCTCTTGCCAGGACAGTTAAACACACACTTCTTCACTCCCCTTTTTAAAAAAAAAAAAAAGGTTTTACTGTTTTAATTTTTATTGTATGTGTATGGGTGTTTTTTGCCTGCATGTATGTCTGTGCACCACATGCATGCCTGGTACCCAAAGATGCCAAAAGATAGCATCAGATCCCTTGGGACTGGAGTTTTAGATGGGCGCTAGGAATCCAACCTGGTTCCCACGGAAGTGCAACCAGTGCTCTTAACCATGGAGCCATCTCTCCAGCCCCACACTTCATCCCTGACTATCTCACAGCTTGTATTGTCACCTCACCACCTCAAATAGCCCCAAGACCCTCTTCCTTTGAGTCACATGTAAGTGACAATTGTCTGGCCCTTTCCATGAGACTCAGACTTTGTCGATAGCTTCTTCATTTCTGTAAGCTTTTTGTTACCTGTTGTGTGTCTCTTTATTTCACAGAGTGTGGGAGCCCTTTTCAGGTTCCTCGTGGCTTTACCCAGCAGGTCTGCAGAGAGGGTGATTAGGGTCACTGGCCTGAGTGCAGGTGTCTGAAATGGTCTGCACTTGGCTGTGCTGGGGGAGGAGGTCTTTTGCTCCACCCCTTGGCGTCTCTATAAATACCCTGGGGCAGAGACAGTCAGGGCCTGTTGGAAAAGGTTCCAGGCCCTCTCACGGCTGCCCTTTATTTTCTATCTATTTATCTCTGCAATCTAAAATCCTTCTATCTAATATTTCCTGCTGCTCGCACTCAAGAAAACTCTGTGGAGTTGGTGGGCAAATGCCCCACAACAGAGTAAAATAACCAACATTATAGGGAGAAGAGGAAAATGTTAAGTTTTCTACACCAATTCCAGCTGTATTGAAGTGGGAGTTGGGGATGTATCCCCTCATTTCTCTTCATACATCATCCCCCTTCCTCCTCCTCAGCCTCCCCACCCCTTTCTCTGACTGACAGCCTGAAGCTTTCATCCCCAGATGGCACAACCCTGTGCAGGTGGCAGGTTCCCCTAGGAACAGCATTTGCTTCCCCATTGCTCCAAGCTGTGAACTCACAGTCACCACCTTCTGGAGGCTGGAGCTCAGCCTCTGTCACAACAGATGCTGTTTGGGAAGAGTGGAAGCAACTGCTGTAAATATTGGTGGAGAGCTTGACTAGCACCATCGGCATAGCTCAGCAGACATAGCTGTTAAGGAAGGAGATCCCTGGGAGTGGGAAGGACAACAGGAATAGGATTCTACAAGGTATTCTTTTCACTCTCCGCAATCTCAACCTCACACAAACTCTCATCAGTCAGGAGTCTCAATCCCCTTTGCCTCTCTGCAGATCGCTAGGGTCAGTCCCACCGAAATGTGCAGAGTTTTCCATCGCCACCTTCATTTTGTTTTGAGATCGGGTCTCCTGTAGCCCAGACTGGCCTCAAAGTTGTTACATAACCCAAGGTGACTTTGAACTTCTGATTCTTCTGCCTTCACTCACTGGCACCACAGCTATACATCACCATACCTGGTTTATGTAGTACTAGGGATCGAATCCAGGGTTTCATGTATACTAGGCCATCACTCTACCAACTGAGCTACATCCCCAGCCTACCACAGTCACATTTCTGTGTGGTAATATTTTATTTGTGCTCTCAAAAATAAAGCTTGCCTAGAGATCAGAGTGCAGAGCTAGCCACTAGTTAACCATAGAAGCCAGGCAGTGGTGGCACACACCTTTAATCCCAGCACTTGTGATCTCGTGCCTTTGATCCCAGTACTTGGGAGGCACAGGCCTTTAATCCTAGCACTAAGGAGGTAGAGACAGGAAGTGATACGGCTGGGCAGAGAGAGAAATATAAGGCAGGAGGAGACAGGAGCTCACCCCTTTAAGGATGAGGAGTTGACGAGGTAAGAGGTAGCCGTGGCTTGCTCCCTTGTCTCTCTGATCTTTCAGCATTTACCATGATATCTGGCTCTGGGTTTTTATAATTAAGACCAATTAGGATTGACGCTACATTTCTGTTATGAATATCTAGGTTGAAGACATTTCAAAAACTCAAGTACAGCCACAGTTCTATCCCCATCTGCAGTGCTCAGTGGGGAATTCTGGCCAGGCAGCACCAATATACTTTAGTCCTAAATCCTTAAAGAAGAAACAAGGGGAAAATCCACTGGATTGGTCAGTGTCAGAGCCTAGAGTAGTCTAGTGTTTCCATGTGTCTCATAAAGCTTACTCCAGTCAAATAAATGTGGCTGCTGCAATTCTTTGTCCTGAGTGACATTTTAGCAGAATACACAAAGGATGGGCCCATGCCAGAGAAAAGAGGAAAGCTGCTCATGTGGCCTGGCAGAGACAATGAGCTGGAGTTGTGACCAGGCAGGAGGCAGCTTTTGAGAAAAGAGGTTGGCCATGAAAGCAATTAGGGCATTAGGAAAAGCAGAAAGAAACTTCTGAGCCAAGATATAGGAAAAACACTTTTTAAATATTTTAAAGATTGCAAACAAAGAAGTCCATAGAGATTAAGAAGTCGATAGAGATTAAAAAATAGTTCATTTAGGCTGGGCGTTGGTGGCGCACGCCTTTAATCCCAGCACTCGGGAGGCAGAGGCAGGCGGATCTCTGTGAGTTCGAGGCCAGCCTGGGCTACCAAGTGAGCTCCAGGAAAGGCGCAAAGCTACACAGAGAAACCCTGTCTCGAAAAACCAAAAAAAAAAAAAAAAATAGTTCATTTAATGTATTGCTGTCATAACTAATTATTATAAACTTCGTGGCTTAAAACAACATAAATTTATTCTCTTACAGTTCTGGAAGCTATAACAGTTGCTCAGGATAAAGTGAAGGAGTCAACGGGTTTCATTCTTCTACCAAAGGTTATAGGAGAAATTTTCATTTCCTTGAATTTCAGTTTCTAGTGACTACCTAGACATCTTGGCCTGTGGCCACTTCCTCCATCTCCACGGTTCATCACTCCATACTGCTGCTCTCTTCTCACTGCCCTGACCTTCCACTGTCTTCTCTGAACCTCATATATGGACCCATTATCTCAGGCTCCACAGACAGTCTAGGTGAATCTCCCTGCCCCAGGATTCTTCATCACAGTCCGAGACACAGGAAAGAAAGTCAAAGTATTTTTACTACCCCTCACTCAACAACATTTCATGCTGTTGTAGAAATATAATGTTCAATTATAAAAAAAACAAAGAATTATTATTTTTCCACCATCATTCACATAGTATCAGATCAGTATCTCTTTGGGGCTGGATTGTGTTGCAGGGTTTGCTTTTTAAAATTGCTGTTTGAGGGTGGTGGTGGCACATGCCTTTAATCCCAGCATTCAGGAAGCAGAGGCAGGCGGATCTCTGTGAGTTTGAGGCCAGCCTGGTCTACAGAGTGAGTTCCAGGACAACGAAGGCTACACAGAGAAACCCTGTCTTGAAAAACCAAAAATAAAAT